>WNWK01008779.1:0-81896 GCA_009830355.1 Cherax destructor
ATCCACAGGGGATATGTTCCAAGACCTACTGTGGATACCTGAAACTGTGGATAGTAGCAATCCCTATATATAAGTCATTTTTCATTTACATACCTATGATAAGGTTTAATTGATAAATTTCACACAATAAGTCAAAAATTATCACTTTTTCACTGATGAGAAGCAGCCCGCGGCTTCTCTTAGGCTTTGAAGAACTGCCATTATCACTGCTTTTGCGCTTTCAGGCCATTATTAAGCAAAATTAAGGCTTATTTTCCGGCTATGGTAAACAGTGGATAACTGAAACAGCGGAAACCAAATCCACGGATATGGGGGTTCTACTGTAGTACCTACCTGGAGGGTGTTTCGGGGGTCAGTGTCCCCATCGCCTGGTCCATGACCAGGTCTTATATGAATAATACATACTGTACATAAAAACCAATTGCCTCCATATCGGTATGAGTGGAGACAAGTGGGTTTAATGACTTGACATACTGTTGGAGTGTGACCAAGATAACATTCATGATAGTATTCAGGAAAAAACTGGTAATGCTGATTCCTGAAGGTGGGAAGTACAGTGCCTGCACTCTAAAAGAGGGGTGAGGATGTTTGCCATTTGGAGTGCCCTCTGAGCTGTGATGTCAGCACACTTCTGGCAAGACAGTGATTAACCCTTTCAGGGTTATTGACGTACTAGTACGGCTTACGCGCTGGGGTTATTGACGTACTAGTACGCATAAATTCTAGCGCCTTCAAATTAAGGGCGAAATGGCTGGTAGGCCTAGTGGTGAGAGAATGGGTCTGCGTGGTCAGTGTGCGCAGTAGGAAAAAAATCGGGGACCCAGTGGTGCATTGTGGGAACACCATTTCAGTCCACCTTGTCAGCCATGCCTCGCAGCAAGAAACACCTTACTCCTCGGCGAATTGAGACATTATTATTCCCCAGTGACAGTTCTAACAGTGATGGGGATGTCAGTGAAGGTGACTTTCAAGGTTTTGACGCAGTTGTGACTGAAAATAATGACCATAATACCGGTAATATTGAGGAAAACCCAGACGACCCTCAGCCTTCCACCTCCGGTGCTGTGGCATCTTGTTCACGCTCAATTGTACCAGAACGAAAGAGGAAACTGTTATTTACTCATATCCCAGACTCTGATGTGAGCAATGGTGATGATAGTGATAGTGAATATGAACTCCAAGGTCTTCAAAACAGTTCCAGTAGCGAGAGTGGAGCAGAATATTCTCCAGTGAAGCGTCAGTATATACGACGGTATATGCGCTCTGGTAGCGTGCCATATGCTGTTCCAAGGGGAAGGAGTACATCTCGGAGTACATCCCGTGGGCGTACAACAGGAAGTGATAGTGAAAATGACAATGATAGTGTTGCAATTGGAATGAGAAATACACAAGCATCTGTTAGTGGTAGTGGTGGTGGTGCCAGGCGCGAGGCACCAGCAGTATACCATGCTGGCACCGACGCCGCTGAGTCAGCTCAGCTACAACAAAGCCAACCCTCACCCACCCACCAACCCCCACAACCACAACCTCCACTTCCACAACCCCCACAACCACCTGTAAATATCCAGTACCCACCAGCAGACCGCACCTGGGATTGGCAAGAAGCTGACAATTTTATTCCCAGTCCCCATCAGTTTGATGAAAGTCAATGTGGAATACGCCCATCATGTCCACTTGGGAACAATGCCACTGAACTGGAATGCTTTGAATTATTCTTTGATGAACCCCTGATGGATATTATTGTCAGGGAAAGCAACAGATACTTCGAGTACACCATGGCAAACACAATACTTTCACCAACATCACGCCTCAACAGGTGGAAAGAGACAACTGTGGCTGAGATGTATCTTTTCTTTGCCACAATAATGCTTATGCCACATGTGTATAAGCACAGTGTCAAATCATACTGGTCGACAGACCGCCTGATTGCAACACCAGGTTTCAGTGATATAATATCAGTGAATCGATTTGTGCTACTGCTAAGAATGCTCCATTTCTCAGACAAAACCAGGCCTGACAGAAACGACAGGTTATATAAGATTAGAAATGTGTTTCTGTATCTGAAAGAGAAATTCAATATGCATTTTTATCCCTTCCGGAAGCTTGTTATTGACGAGTCACTGATTCTGTTCAAAGGTAGACTGTTGTTCAAGCAGTATACAGTGGACCCCCGAGTTTCGTAAACCCCGGAAATCGTACAGTTATGCAAGTATAATATTGTAGTGCTTGTGGAAGTGTATTTTTGGGGGTCTGAAATAGACTAACCTAAGTGACATTTTTCCTTAAGGGAGTAAATTCGTTCGGTAATAGCGCTTGAGCAGACTTCAGGAGTGAAGTTTTTATGAAACTCGGGGGTCCACAAGAGGAAACGCTTTGGTATAAAGTTATTTGTGCTTTGTGATTGCTACAGTGGTATTGTATTGGATATTATTGTGTACACTGGAAGTTATACATTGCAAGATACCAGGAGGTTATTGGGTATCTCTGGTGATGTGGTTAGAACAATGATGGAACCATATTTTGGTAAGGGGCATATATTATATACTGATAACTGGTACACAAGACCATCCCTCAGTGATTTTTTGCGAGTGAACTTGACAGATGTGTGCGGAACAGTGCGTGGAAATCGTAAGCATATGCCTAGGTTCAATGCAGGCACTCGTAGAGGTCAGGTGGAGGCGTTTGCTGCCAATGACATCATGGCATTTTGGTGGCATGACAAACGAGATGTCACACTGTTGTCATCAATTCACCCTAACGAAATGACAGACACTGGCAGGGTGAGTAGAGAGACCAATGAACCCATTCTAAAACCTGCAGCTGTGATTGACTACACCCTCAATATGCACTTAGTGGACAAATGTGACATGCAAATTGTGTTTGCAAGAGTTACAAGTGGTACATAAAACTCTTTTTTCACATTCTGGACATTACCATGATCAATGCTTATAATATTTATAAGTTGAAGACCACAAACAAACCACCATATGGCGAATTTTGTTTGTCTGTCATCAGACAAATAATATTCAAGTACCAAGGAGCAACACCTGCAATAGAAACCCGCCCAACACCAAGTCATCAACACCTACCCTCTCATCTGAGGCCTGGTGGTGAACACTTCCTAACAAAACTGCCTGCTACTGCTTGCAAGAAAAATGCTCAGAAGAGGTGTTTTGTCTGTGCACATACAAAAAAACACCCACAACAACGCAGAGACACTCGTTTTATGTTTGTGGAATGTGAAACACCACTGTGCATGGAACCATGTTTCAGAGACTTCCACAGGCTGCAGAACTTCTAGAAACATGTCCAGTGACTCTATATGTGTATATATATGATTGAACAATATAAATAACTAATATTTGTTATTGTAAAAATTTGTAAATACATTGTGTAAACAAATTAGTGATAAGAAACTTCAAGTGAATATTGTGTAACTAATAGTGAGTGAATATTTGAAAAACAGCACTTATATTGGTCTCACAGGCCATAAAAGTTATTTGAAAAAAAAAAATTTGATCAAAAAACAACTCCAAGAAAGAAAGAAAAATATTACCGGGTGACCGGCAGTCAGCGATGTTGCCGTCACCGGTTCCATTTTCGTCGACTTCAATCCTCTATATCTCGGTGAGTATTGATCGCAAAAATGTATTTTTTAGCCTATTAGATTTAGAAAAAAAGCTATCATTTCATAAGAAAAATAATTTTTTTGAAATTCATTGACCCTGAGAACGAGTTTCGGAGACCCCCCTTGGACCCTGAAAGGGTTAATTGAATGATGGTTAATGTGTTTCCTCTTTTTGATCATGCTACCTTGGTGGGAAATGGCCTGTGGTTTAGTACCAGGCATGATCAGTGTGTAATCTCAACATAATATATGTACAGGTGAGTGCTGATGAACTCGCCTGATGTGTGGCTTTTTGGTCATGCTGGCCTAATCTTTGTGTTTGCTTACTTGTTCTTATTCTGTGCTATAGGAAGTACCTCTTGAGAATGTAATTAAGAGACCATGAATGTCTTTGGAATTTTATTTTGCTTATATCTAATTATGTATTAATACTGCATTTATCTAATTATGTATTAATACTGCATTTATCTAATTATGTATTAATACTGCATTTATCTAATTATGTATTAATACTGCATTTATCTAATTATGCATTAATACTGCATTTATCTAATTATGTATTAATACTGCATTTATCTAATTATGTATTAATATTGATTTTCACATGAAGGTTAATATAGAGAACAAGCTTAAGGTGTGAGAAATCCATTGAAGACATTTAAAAGAAAAGCCTAAGACTTGTTTGGCTTTTCAGCTTGTTTCAATAAAATTTTATGGAAGATTTTCATTTGGGGTCAAGATCATGAACCATGCCCAAAACATAAAAAAAAGCTTGTTGTGCATAAAATAATATAAGCATACTTCACATGTTCCAAATGGTTTTACACCAATAAGAAAGTGCATTTGATACATTTACTGTAAGGGATTATGTATAAAGTATGAAATAAATTTGGTTTTCCTTCATTTGACTATATCTTGTAGGGCACATGGATTTCCTCATAACCTACAAATTTTAGATATTAGTCATGAGAGCTATCCTTACAAAAATCTTCAGGTTGTCAAAAATTTGTGAAATTAGATCCCCAGATTTTGAGGGAATGATATAATGTAGGTTGATAAAAAATAGCAGTTAAAGAGAACTTGAATGTCTTGTAAATTGGTTGTAGCTTATTATTTTATCCTTCAAGGTTCATGTCAACATAGAGGAACCAAAGAAAAAGCCTGGTGGTCGTCAAGATGGGTGGGGAGCTCCCAGACCTAATCCTATAAATTCCAAGGTTGGACGCCTCATATCCTACTGGTGTTTCAACCCAGGGTTTGGGTTAGTTATATCCTATTTTGTTATTATGCTGCTTAGTGGAGTAAAGTCTGTAAAATATTCTTCCTACTCCATTCATTCTTTGTTTCATTGATTCATTAATGTTTAAACGGAGCAACTACTATTTGCTTTACTTTTAAGACAGATAAAACATATGTGAGGTAAATGGTAAGGACATAAAAAAAATGGAGATAAATAATGCTCTCCATTATAGCTATTTTGAATGTGAGAGGAATAAGTGATAAAGGTACAAAATGTGCATTTTAGGTCATTTAAAAAAATGTCTGACTAAGTATGGAAGGTTTACTGAAGTGTCTGCTTAGTAATTGTTTTGGGGATCATGGCTTCAGTGTCAGTCTCTGACCCCAGAAGATGTCAGTCATAATAGACATGCAGATGGTGGTGAAGGATGCTATAACTGAGCACAGAGCTCTTGTACAGACCTTCCTGAGCTCTAGAAAGATGAGCATGAATGGGAATGAGGTGTGATGTATTCCAGATGGTACTCTCAGGGCCCCCTGATGCAGAAATCCATCTTAGATTAGGGCCAAAATTAAATTTTTTTTAACATGAATAAATTGGTATTCATTTCAGAATGAAAGATCTGTCAGAGCTTGGAGTTAAGAGTATCATATTGACAAGTGGAACTTTAAGCCCAATTGATTCTTTTACAGCTGAACTTCAGGTTGGTATTTGTTATATATTTTATTACATTTTACTTTGGCCCTGTGGTGCAATTTACTTTTAACCATTATTAATTTATCTGTTTCTTAGTATGTGTGTAATTACTTGACTAATTTTAATGACAGTACTAAAGCTTGCTTGTCGTGTAATGTGTTTTCAGCAATTTTGTCATATTTTAATGGTTTCCTGTGTTTTTAGTGCATACTACAGTATGCCTCTGCTTAACAACCAGGATGTGTTATAGAGAAATTTTGATGGGAATTTTATGTTAAATAGCAGTTTCCTATAGATGAACACAGTATGATGAAATTGGAAATGCATTTCAAGACAGTAATAACCCATTAATAATTTCATTTACTTTTTAATAGTGAAGTTAAAAATAATGTAGATATAGTATTCACCTGAGATAGTCTCCCTCCCCCTCTCCCTAGAAAAAGATATAAGGGGAAATAGAATGAGAAAGTTTCACATTTGTAAGACTAATGCAGATACAGTAGCAAGAAAGTGTAACAGATTCCCTTTAATTCCATCACATTGTGTATATAAATGGGCAAATAAGAACAGCCTTTCTTCCATAGCAGCATGCTCCGTGTTTATAGTGATTTAGGTCCTGAGTGTGATTGTTATGTGGGTTTCTGCATTGCATTGTAATATGTATAGTTGAGAAGTGTGCCATAATTTTATAAACCATGTTATAATTTTTTTTATGGACATTGTCAAATTGTTGCTGTCAGGCTTTATTTATTATAATAGTTGTAAGCATAGCTTTATAACTATATACATATTTGCATAAATTAGTAGTAGCTAATGTTAAATGTTACAGGTGCCTTTTCCCATACAATTGGAAAATCCTCATATTGTTCAGCGACACCAGGTGTGGGTTGGTATTGTAAGCAACGGACCTGATGGATTTAATTTAAATTCTTCATTTAAGAACAGGTACTGTATGCTTGAATTTACTTACTGTAGTGTCACTAATTTTCCTCTGCTGTATATGAAGGTATTTCAGTTATTATTTTTTCTCATTTCATTAGCATGCATCATTATCCAAAGACATATCTGGGCAATTTTATTTTTACTATATGGCTTAGCATTTTAATTTCCTCAGTACATCTTTTCAGAGAGCTAATGGGGAGCTCTTAAGTAATTATTTTTTCTATCTAATTATGTTTGTGGTTTGTTTATCTAGAATTTTTTTTAATTAAGTGAGGTATTGTATTCAGTAGGGCCCCACTTTTACAGCAGGTTAGGTTCCAGGCTACTGCCGTAACGTGGAAATCACTGTAAAGCGGAACGTCATTTTTTCCACTTATAAATGCATATAAATGCCAGATAACAAGTTTACACTAACATATATTAAGTTAACAGTAGAACTAGGCATTAAAAAACAATAAAAAGTAAAATACATACACAGTACATTCATTACTTACCTTAAAATATGTGTAGGGTGAGAGGTGAGTAGTATTTTTTGTAGGAAGTCAGGTGTGGTAGCTCCCACACCAGCTACCACACCTACACAAAATACAGTGGACCCCTGGAGTTCGTGAGCGTCGGAGTTCGTGAAAATCGGTGTTCATGATGTTTTTTCACGAAAATTTTGGTTCAGTGTTCGCGAATCCGTTCGGAGTTTGTGATTCGTCCCGGACGCATACGCGTGGCCTGAGCGGGCCCAGGCACTCATTCAGTGTCAGTGTGCTATTGTTTACCAGCGAGCGACTGCCACCCACGCATTCATACCATATATATTGTCATTATTCCAGTGATTTTAGTGCTTGCAACTGCTAAATAAGCCACCATGGGCCCCAAGAAAGCTCCTAGTGCCAGGCCTGTGGTAAAGAATGTCAGAAATACGGTAGAATTGAAGAAGGAGATCATTGCAAAATACTATGAAAGTGGAGTTCGTGTAGCTGAGCTGGCCAGGCAGTATGGCAAAGCCCATTCAACCATCACTTCCATTGTGGCCAAGTGGCATTAAAAGAAAAAGTCCAGTAACCCCAGAAAAGAACTGGTACCTCTGCCCTCCTCCCATCTTCCACACATCAACAACTCTTCAATAAAGGTAAGTGACATGTTATTGTACTACATAGTTAATGTTTATTTCTCATTGTTTTCTGTGTAATTTAATGTATATTTAATAAGAACATAAGAAAGAAGGAACACTGCAGCAGGCCTACTGGCCCATGCAAGGCACGTCCAAGTCTCCAACCGGCTTAAGCCAATGCCCCGACCCAGCCAGGTCAGGTTACATTCACTTAAGAAAGGAGCACGGCATCTGACCTAGTAGCACAAGCTCGTCAGGACCAACTCACACCCACCTGCACCCACTCATATATTTATCTAGCCGACCACCTGCATTTAACCCTCTCCAGGTAAACTCCAGGTAGTCAGGTCACATTCGCTTAAGGAATTAGTACGGCATCTGACCTAGTAGCACAAGCTAGTCAGGTCCAACTCACACCCACCCACACCCACTCATGTATTTATCTAACCTATTTTTAAAACTACACAACGTCCCAGCCCCTATGACGGTACTCGGGAGTTTGTTCCACTCATCCACAACTCTATTATCAAACCAGTGCTTTCCTATATCCTTCCTGAATCTGAACTTTTCTAACTTGAAACCATTGCTGCGAGTCCTGTCTTGGCTGGATATTTTCAGCACGCTATTTACATCCCCTTTATTTATTCCTGTTTTCCATTTATACACCTCAATCATATCCCCCCTAATTCTACGTTTTTCTAGAGAGTGCAGATTCAAGGCCCTCAGTCTATCCTCATAGGGAAGATTTCTGATACGTGGGATCAACTTTGTCAACCTCCTCTGTACGTTTTCCAGTACATTTATATCCATTCTTTAATACGATGACCAGAACTGTGCAGCATAATCTAAATGAGGCCTAGCCAAAGATATATAGAGTTGAAGAACAACCTGAGGACTTCTATTATTTATACTTCTTGATATGAAGCCAAGGATTCTGTTAGCTTTATTGTGAACACTTATGCACTGTTGTCTTGGTTTCAGATTACTACTAACCAGAACTCCTAAATCCTTCTCGCAATCACAAATATTAAGATCTACATTATTCAGTTTATATGTGGCATGATTATTGTCCTGCCCAACATTTAGAACTTTGCATTTGTCTACATTAAACTGCATTTGCCACTTCTCCGACCACTGCATCAGTCTATTCAAATCATCTGGAGTGCTCTAATGTCCTCATTAGAATGAATTGGACGGCCTATTTTGGTGTCATCAGCAAATTTGCTTATGTTGCTATTTATTCCCTCATCTATTTCATTTATGTAAATTGTAAACAACAGGGGGCCCAAAACTGACCCCTGTGGAACACTGCTTGAGACGTGCCCCCATTCTGATTTCTCTCCATTTATGCAAATTCTTTGCCGCCTATTTGTCAACCATGCCTCTACCCAGGAAAAAATTTCTCCTCCTATTCCGTGTGCCTTAAGTTTCCTCAGTAGCCTCTGATGTGGAACTTTATCGAAAGCCTTACTGAAGTCCATATACAGTGGACCCCCGAGTTTCGTAAACCCCGGAAATCGTACAATTATGTAAGTATAATATTGTAAGTGCTTGTGGAAGTGTATTTTTGGGGGTCTGAAATAGACTAACCTACGTGACATTTTTCCTTAAGGGAGTAAATTCGTTCGGTAATGGCGCTTGAGCAGACTTCAGGAGTGAAGTTTTTACGAAACTCGGGGGTCCACTGTACACAATATCATATTCATTACCATGATCTACCTCCTCAAACACCTTAGTGAAAAAAGTTAGTAAATTCGTAAGACAGGAACGCCCCTTAGTAAAACCGTGTTGAGATTCATTAATTAATTTATGCCTTTCAAGATGGCTACGAATTGCCTCGGCAATTATTGATTCCATGAATTTACCAACTATGGAGGTAAGGCTTATTGGTCTATAGTTCGAAGCTAAGGACCTGTCACCTGCCTTGTAAATAGGTATTACATTTGCCCTTTTCCACTTGTCTGGCACTATGCCAGTTTGTAGTGATATATTGAAAAGATTTGCCAAAGGTTTGCTAAGTTCCTCTTTACATTCCTTTAATACTTTTGGGTGTCTGAAACGGATTAATTTTATTTCCATTATTTCTTATGGGGAAAATAAATTCGGAGTTCGTGATATTCGGTGTTCATGACGCCCTCTGGAACGGATTAATCACGAACTCCGGGGGTCCACTGTATACAACTTAAATTTAAATCGCCCCAGAGCGATTATTATTATTACCATCGACATACCTCGTTCACTGAGTTTAATCATTTTTAACAACTTCCCTTAGATGCCATCTAAAATGAGAGAGAACGAGTAAATGAGAAAGAATGAGTAAACGAGAGAGAAAGAGAGAGACGCTGAGAATGTAAACAAACAGACGAACGCGTAAGGGGAGTCACTCGTTCAGACGAAACATGTACGTACAGTGGACCCTCGGTTAACGAATACCCCGGAAATCGTGCAATTATGTAAGTATAATTTTGTAAGTTCTTGTGGAAGTGTATTTTTGGGGGTCTGAAATAGACTAACCTACGTGAAATTTTTCCTTAAGGGAGTAAATTCGTTCGGTAATGGCACTTGAGCAGACTTCAGGAGTGAAGTTTTTACGAAACTCGGGGGTCCACTGTATTAATACGTACCTGTCTGCTTTTGGTTCATACATGTACATTTGCATGAGTTGGTGAAGCATTTACCCCACAATACAAACATTAGTGTAGTAGAATAAATAAATAGCTACAGGTGAAGACATACGAAAGGAATATTTTTTTATATTTACCCCCAGTAATACTATGTACAGTGGAACCCTGGTTTTCGTCTGGTCCGGTTATTGTACAATTCAGTTTTCAACCACTTTTTTCGGCAAAATTTTCCCCCTGTCTTTATACATCTGCTCGTAAATCGTCCGTACCAGATGCATCTGCTGCCCGCGGGACGCGGCCGCTCATACGTTCGTAACTCAGTCTGCCTTTGTTACTCGTTCAGTGAGCATTACTCCGTGCATTCATCCGAAACATTTTGTAATAATCCATTGTTTTTTGTGCTTGCGACTGCTAAATAAACCACCATGGGACCAAAGAAAGTTCCAAGTGCCAGCCCTTTGGTAAAGAAGGTGAGAAACACGATAGAATTCAAGAAAGAACTCGTAGAAAAATATGAAAGTGGGGTACGTGTGGCCGAGCTCGCCAGGATGTATGGGCAGTCCAAATCAATGATCAGTTTCATCCTGGCGAAGAAAAAAGAAATCAAGGAAGCTGATGTTGCAAAAGGGGTAAATATGCTAACGAAACAGAGATTGCAAACAATCGATGATGTTGAGAAGTTGTTGTTGGTGTGGATCAACCAAAAACAGTTAGCGGGAGATAGTGTTGTGGAGGCGATAATTTGTGAAAAGGCAAGGCAATTGCATGTGGATCTCGCAAAGAAAATGCCTGGCACGAGTGTTGCTGTTAATGATTTTAAGGCCAGCAAAGGCTGGTTCGACAGATTCAAGAAGTCAAGTGGCGTACAAAGTGTGGTAAGGCATGGCGAGGCTGCAAGTTCGGGCAAACGTGGGGCCGAAGAATTCGTTGATGAATTCAAGGAGTACGTAGAGGCTGAAGGATTCCTCCCCCAACAAGTTTTCAATTGTGACGAAACAGGCCTCTTTTGGAAGAAAATGCAAAAGAGGACCTACATCATGCAGGAGGAAAAGGCACTGCCAGGACACAAGCCTATGAAGGATAGGCTAACTCTTTTGTTCTGTGGTAATGCTAGTGGGAATTTCAAAGTGAAGCCTTTACTAGAGTATAACTCTGAAAATCCCAGAGTGTTCAAGAAAAACAATGTCATCAAGAGTAAATTGTGTGATATGGAAGGCTAACAATAAAGCATGGGTCATGAGGCAAATTTCTATTGAGTGGGTCAATGAAGTGTTTGGCCCGAGTGTGAAGAAATACCTCCTGGAAAATAAATTGCCACTCAAGTGCCTCCTGGTAATGGACGATGCTCCTGCTCATCCTCCAGACTTGGAAGACCAATTGTTGGGGGAGTTTAGTTTCATCACAGTGAAGTTCTTGCCCCCTAATACCACTCCTCTCATCTAGCCCATGGACCAGCAGGTCATTTCAAACTTCAAAAAACTCTACACCAAAGCAGTGTTTCAAAGGTGCTTTGAAGTGACCTCGGACACTGAATTGACCCTAAGAGAGTTCTGGAGGAATCACTTTAGTATCCTCCATTGCATAAGCCTTATAGGTAAGGCTTAGCAGGGAGTGACTTTCAAGACTTTGAACTCTGCTTGGAGAAAATTGTGGCCAGAATGTGTCCTTGACAAGGATTTTGAAGGGTTTGAGGCTGACCCTGATGACCCTACGCCTGTTGTGGAATCTATTGTGTCTTTGGGGAAGTCCATGGGGTTGGAGGTGAGTGGCCAGGATGTGGAAGAGTTGATGGAGGAACACAGGGAAGAGCTAACCACTGAAGAGCTGCAAGACCTTCATCTGGAACAGCAGCAGACCTTAGCTGAGGAAATTGTTTCAGAGGAGGAGGAAGAGAGAAGGGAGAATGTGCCTTCTTCAGCGATTAAAGACATTTGTGCAAAGTGGAGTGAGGTGCAAAGTTTTGTGGAGAAATATCACCCTAACAAAGCTGTTGCAAGCCGTGTCAGCAACATGTTCAATGACTATGCCGTGTCCCATTTTAGGCAAATCTTAAAGAGACGCTAGAAACATGCCTCTCTGGACAGATTGTTTGTGCGACAGGGGTCCAGTGACTCAAGCTGGTCCTAGTGCCAGTAAAAGACAAAGAAGTCCTTATGGAGGGGGATTCTCCTTCCACACAATAAACTCTCCTCACTCTCCCCTCCTTGCCGTCTTCCATGCACCAACAAGAGTCTTCAATGAAGGTAAAAGTGATGTTAAACATTCATTTATCCATTTCATTAGTGCTTTATGTTTATTTCTCATTGTTTTCTGTATGTAAAACTATAGTTATTCTCTATAAAATTTATTTTTTGTTAATATTTTTGGGTGTCTGGAATGGATTAATTGGATTTACATTATTTCTTATGGGAAATATTACTTCAGTTTTTGTACAAATTGGTTTTCGGCCGACCTTCTGGAACGGATTAAACACAAAAACTGGGGTTCCACTGTACTATAGTGTACACATTTTCTCTGGTGTTTGGCTAGAGAAAACATAATTCTTGCCGTCACTCAGACAAGCCACCCGGCTACCACATCTTGTACATATTTTTGTCAAATTATTCTACTGTGGGTGTATGTATCATGTTTATATGTTATGTAGCATGTTTCTTATATAATTTTGAAAAAATATCATGGATTAACCCTTAAACTGTCTGCACGTAGATATACGTGCACGTGCGTAGCACTCCGAACGTTGATCTACCTTTTTTTTTTAAATGCTTTCACCCTTGCCACGATAAGCCTGAGTTGCCTAGACATTAGAGAATGGGTCTGTGCACTCTGTGTGCACAGTATTACAAAATTTGAGGATGCCAAAAGAAATGCGCTTTTCATTTTAAAGAAAAAGAACAATTTATTTTTTTCTCAGAATATTCAGAGCGCTACGCACATCAACGTAGATCTACGTGTGGACAGTTTAAGGGTTAATGAAAATGTCTATTAACAGAATATGCGACATTTAATGTGCCCCAGAATGATTATTATTACGTATTATTATTTTTTTTTTTTTTTTTCAACAAGTCGGCCGTCTCCCACCGAGGCAGGGTGACCCAAAAAGAAAGAAAATCCCCAAAAAGAAAAAACTTTCATCATCATTCAACACTTTCACCACACTCATACATAATCACTGTCTTTGCAGAGGAGCTCAGATACGACAGCTGAGAAAAGTCCCTCCCAACTGTCACTATCTCAGACCCCTCCTTTAAAGTGCAGGCATTGTACTTCCCATTTCCAGGACTCAAGTCCAACTAAATCAATTAACTGGTTTCCCTGAATCCCTTCACACAATGTTACCCTGCTCACACTCCAACAGATCGTCATGTCCCAAAACCATTCGTCTCCATTCACTCCTATCTAACACGCTCACACATGCTTGCTGGAAGTCCAAGCCCTCGCCCACAAAACCTCCTTTACCCCTTCCCTCCAACCTTTTCTAGGACGACCCCTACCCCGCCTTCCTTCCCCTACAGATTTATACGCTCTCCAAGTCATTCTACTTTGATCCATTCTCTCTAAATGACCAAACCACCTCAACAACCCCTCTTCAGCCCTCTGACAAATACTTTTAGTAACTCCACACCTTCTCCTAATTTCCACATTCGAATTTTCTGCATAATATTTACACCACACATTGCCCTTAGACAGGACATCTCCACTGCCTCCAGCCTCCTCCTCGCTGCAGCATTTGCAACCCATGCTTCACACCCATATAAGAGTGTTGGTACCACTATACTTTCGTACATTCCCTTCTTTGCCTCCATGGATAACGTTTTTGTCTCCACAGATACCTCAATGCACCACTCACCTTTTTCCTTCATCAATTCTATGGTTAACCTCATCCTTCATAAATCCATCCGCTGACACATCAACTCCCAAATATCTGAAAACATTTACTTCTTCCATAATCCTCTCTCCAATGTGATATCCAATTTTTCTTTATTTAAATCGTTGATACCCTCATCACCTTACTCTTATCTATGTTCACTTTCAACTTTCTACCTTTACACACTCTCCCAAACTCGTCCACTAACCTTTGCAACTTTTCTTTAGAATCTCCCATAAGCACAGTATCATCAGCAAAAAGTAACTGTGTCAACTCCCATTTTGCATTTAATTCTCCAAAATTTAATCCCACCCCTCTCCCCAACACCCTAGCATTTACTTCTTTTACAACCCCATCTATAAATATATTAAACAACCATGGTGACATCACACATCCCTGTCTAAGACCTACTTTTACCGGGAAGTAATCTCCTCTCTCCTACACACCCTAACCTGAGCCTCACTATCCTCATAAAAACTCTTTACAGCCTTCAGTAACTTACTACCTATTCCATACACTTGCAACATTTGCCACATTGCTCCCCTATCCACTCTATCATATGCCTTTTCTAAATCTATAAATGCAATAAAACTTCTCTACCTTTATCTAAATACTGTTCACATATATGCTTCACTGTAAACACTTGATCTACACATCCCCTACCCATTCTAAAGCCTCCTTGCTCATCTGCAATCCTACTCTCTGTCTTACCTCTAATTCTTTCAATAATAACCCTGCCATACACTTTACCTGGTATACTCAGTAAACTTATTCCCCTATAATTTTTACACTCTCTTTATCCCCCTTCCCTTTATATAAAGGAACTATACATGCTCGCTGCCAATCCCTAGGTACCTTCCCCTCTTTCATACATTTATTAAACAAAAATACCAACCACTCCAGCACTATATCCCCCCCTGCTTTTAACATTTCTGTCATGATTCCGTCAATTCCAGCTGCTTTACCCCTTTCATTCTACGTAATGCCTCACGCACCTCCCCACACTCACATCCTGCTCTTCTTCACTCCTAAACGATGTTGTACCTCCCTGGCCAGTACATGAAATTATCGCCTCCCTCTTTTCATCAACATTTAAAAGTTCCTCAAAATATTCCCGCCATCTACCCAATACCTCCAGCTCCCCATCTACTAACTCCCTACTCTGTTTTTAACTGACAAATCCATTCGTTCCCTAGGCTTTCTTACCTTGTTTATCTCACTCCAAAATTTTTTCTTGTTTTCAGCAAAATTTCTTGACAGAGCCTTCCCGTTCTTTCATCCGCTCTTCTTTTGCACTCTCTCACCACTCTCTTCACCTTTCTTTTACTCTCCATATACTCTGCTCTTCTACTGACACTTCTGTTTTGTAAAAACCTCTCATAAGCTACCTTTTCTCTTTATCACACCCTTTACTTCTTCATTCCACCACTCACTCCTCTTTCCTCCTGCACCCACCCTCCTATAACCACAAACTTCTGCCCCACATTCTAATACTGCATTTTTAAAACTATCCCAACTCTCTTCAACCCCCCCACTACTCCTACTTGCACTAGCCCACCTTTCTGCCAATAGTTCCTTATATCTCACCCTAACTTCCTCCTCCCTTAGTTTATACACTTTTACCTCTCTCTTACTTGCTGTTGCCATTTTCTTTTGTCCCATCTACCTTTTACTCTAACTGTAGCTACAACCAAATAATGATCTGATATATCCGTTGCCCCTCTATAAACATGTACATCCTGAAGCCTACTCATCAACCTTTTATCCACCAATACATAATCCAACAAACTACTTTCCTTATGTGCTATATCATACCTTGTATATTTATTTATCCTCTTTTTCATAAAATATGTATTACTTATTACCAAACCTCTTTCTACACATAGCTCAATTAATGGCTCCCCATTTACATTTACCCCTGGCACCCCAAATTTACCTACTACTCCATCCACAACATTTTTACCCACTTTAGCATTAAGATCCCCAACCACAATTACTCTCTCACTTGGTTGAAAACTCCCCACACACTCACTCAACATTTCCCAAAATCTCTCTCTCTCCTCTTCTCTTCTCCAGGTGCATCAAGACAATATTAGTGATTTTAATGTGTACCTGCACACCAGTACAGTGTATAAGTATATTTAGGTACAGGTACACATAAGTATAATTATCAAAGTATATATATAAAATGTAGGTAGTAGGTTGGTAGACAGCAACCGCCCAGGGAGGTACTACCGTCCTGCCAAGTGAGTGTAATTGTTTTACATAATGGTAGGATTGCTGGTGTCATATTTCTGTCTCATAAACATGCAAGATTTCAGGTATGTCTTGTTACTTCTACTTACACTTAGGTCACACTACACATTCATGTACAAGCATATACAGTGGACCCCCGAGTTTCGAAAGGTTCTTACTTCGTAAACATCGTGTTTCGTAAGCTTTTTACGACTTCGAGAATCGTAAAACCGCTCGTGTTTCGTAACGTATTAGACCTGTCCGCCTGCTCCGCGCCTGCGCGGGACGCAGGACGCCGCCAGTGAAGCGTTGTTTACCATTGAGAGAACATTACCTAGCGCGCTCTTTCAAACATTCACACTACATTGGGTGTTTTTTTTGGTGCTTTAGTGATTGTCACTGTGAAATAAGTCACCATGGGTCCAAAGAAGCTTCCTAGTGGCACCCCTGTGGTAGCATTCATGGAGGGAGTGTAGCATTCATGCAGGGAGTGTAGCAGGCATGCAGGGAGTTTAGCATTCATGCAGGGAGTTTAGCATTCATGCAGGGAGTTTAGCAGGTATGCAGGGAGTGTAGCATTCATGCAGGGAGTTTAGCATTCATGCAGGGAGTGTAGCATTCATGCAGGGAGTGTAGCATTAATGCAGGGAGTGTAGCATTCATGCAGGGAGTGTAGCAGGCATGCAGGGAGTATAACAGGCATGCAGGGAGTGTAGCATTCATGCAGGGAGTGTAGCATTCATGCAGGGAGTGTAGCAGGCATGCAGGGAGTGTAGCATTCATGCAGGGAGTGTAGCAGGCATGCAGGGAGTGTAGCAGGCATGCAGGGAGTGTAGCAGGCATGCAGGGAGTGTAGCAGGCATGCAGGGAGTGTAGCAGGCATGCAGGGAGTGGGGATTTCCCTTCGTAGAGGCTGAAGAATTCCTCCCCCAACAAGTGTTTAATTGTGATGAAACAGGCCTGTTTTGGAAGAAAATGCCCAAGAAGACCTTCATTACTCATTACTCTAGCTTCCAGATGCCTGCAACTCTTCAATAAAAGTAAGTAAATGTATATATATATATATTGTTTTTAATTATTTTATATGTGAATATTTTTTTGTGGAACGGATTAATTGTATTTACATTATTTCTTATGGGAAATAATGGTTCGAATTTCGAAAACTTCGTGTTAAGTACTAGCTCCTGGAACGGATTAATTACGATACTCGGGGGTCCACTGTATATATATATACACACACTTCCCTCTGGGTTTTCTTCTATTTTCTTACTATTTCTTTTTCTTATTTCCTCTTATCTCCATGGGGAAGTGGAACAGAATTCTTCCTCCGTAAGCCATGCGTGTCGTAAGAGGCGACTGAAATGCCGGGAGCAAAGGGCTAATAACCCCTTCTCCTGTATATATTACTAAATGTAAAAGGAGAAACTTTCGTTTTTCCTTTTGGGCCACCCCGCTTCAGTGGGAAACGTCCGACGTGTTGAAAGAAAGAAAGATATATAAAATGTAGGTAGTAGGTTGGTCTAGGTAGTAGGCTGGTAGACAGCAACCGCCCAGGGAGGTACTACCGTCCTGCCAAGTGAGTGTAAAACGAAAGCCTGTAATTGTTTTACATGATGGTAGGATTGCTCGTGTCTTTTTTCTGTCTCATAAACATGCAAGATTTCAGGTATGTCTTGTTACTTCTACTTACACTTAGGTCACACTACACATTCATGTACAAGCATATATATATACACACCCCTCTGGGTTTTCTTTTATTTTCTTACTAGTTCTTGTTCTTATTTCCTCTTATCTCCATGGGGAAGTGAAACAGAATTCTTCCTACATAAGCCATGCGTGTCGCAAGGGGCGACTAAAATGCCGGGAGCAAGGGGCTAGTAACCCCTTCTCCTGTATATATTACTAAATTTATAGATGGGGTTGTAAAAGAAGTAAATGCTAGGGTGTTGGGGAGAGGAGTGGGATTAAATTATGGGGAATTAAATACAAAATGAGAGTTGACACAGTTACTTTTTGCTGTTGATACTGTACTTATGGGAGATTCTAAAGAAAAGTTGCAAAGGTTAGTGGACGAGTTTGGGAGGGTGTGTGAAGGTAGAAAGTTGAAAGTGAATATAGATGAGAGTAAGGTGATGAGGGTATCAAACGATTTAAATAAAGAAAAATTGGATATCACATTGGAGAGAGGGATTATGGAAGAAGTGAATGTTTTCAGATATTTGGGAATTGACTTGTCAGCAGATGGGTTTATGAAGGATGAGGTTAACCATAGAATTGATGAAGGAAAAAAGGTGAGTGGTGCGTTGAGGTATCTGTGGAGACAAAAAACGTTATCCATGGAGGCAAAGAAGGGAATGTACGAAAGTATAGTGGTACCAACACTCTTATATGGGTGTGAAGCATGGGTTGCAAATCCTGCAGCGAGTAGGCGGCTGGAGGCAGTGGAGATGTCCTGTCTAAGGGCAATGTGTGGTGTAAATATTATGCAGAAAATTTGGAGTGTGGAAATTAGGAGGAGGTGTGGAGTTACTAAGAGTATTAGTCAGAGGGCTGAAGAGGGGTTGTTGAGGTGGTTTGGTCATTTAGAGAGAATGGATCAAAGTAGAATGACTTGGAGAGCGTATAAATCTGTAGGGGAAGGAAGGCGGGGTAGGGGTCGTCCTCGAAAAGGTTGGAGGGTGGGGGTAAAGGAGGTTTTGTGGGCGAGGGGCTTGGACTTCCAGCAAGCAAGTGTGAGCGTGTTAGATAGGAGTGAATGGAGACGAATGGTTTTTGGGACCTGACGAGCTGTTGGAGTGTGAGCAGGGTAACATTTTGTGAAGGGATTCAGGGAAACCAGTTAATTGATTTAGTTGGACTTGAGTCCTGGAAATGGGAAGTACAATGCCTGCACTTTAAAGGAGGGGTCTGGGATAGTGACAGCTGGGAGGGACTTATTCTCAGCTTTCATATCTGAGTGCCTCTGCAAAGACAGTGATTATTTATGAGTGAGGTGAAAGTGTTGAATGATGAGGAAAGTATTTTTCTTTTTGGGGATTTTCTTTCTTTTTGGGTCACCATGCCTCGGTGGGAAACGGCCGATGTGTTGAAAGAAAAGATATATAAAATACGCATAAACTTTAAAACACCTGAATTTTTTGGAAAGTTTCCAGACATAAGGGAGAGACGCAGAGCTCATGGAGCATGTAAACAAACATTGGTGCTTGGAGGCCATATTAGTGTCAGGTGGGAGGGGGAGCCATATAACGAGTTTTGGTCATAAATTGAAATGTCCATAGTGAAACGGCATAAAGCGGGGCCCTACTGTACTGTATATTAAACAGGCAGACATACTTTTCAAAAATTTAGCAAGAAACCTCTGAAAGAAATGCATTTTATTAATGACTTGTATGTAATGGGGACATTTTAACACTGCTGTTTTTCACTTTAATAATATTTTTTCTGGTTGCTCAGTAGCTCTTGAGCTGAAGATGTATAAATGCTAAATGCAATGTAAGGAAAATATGGAATGATATATTTTTGGTTCTCAAATTAGTTTATCTCCCAAAACTTGACTTTCTTTCTTAGGTTATGGCAGCTACAATATTATGCAACACTTATCATTGGTGGAGACTTTCCTGTGTTTCTGGAAATGCTTTAAAATTTATAATAGTTTGGCCATCATGTGTTGAGTGGTTTCCAATTACAGGGACTGAAAAATAAGAATGTGTGGGAATAATGAGGATTGCTTATTAAATGCTCAGTGCATTGGTATAAAAGTGGGAAGATAGAAGAATAAAACTCTGAAAAGGGAATCAGATACAGTGGACCCTTGGTTTTCGCCGAAAATTCTTTCCAGAATGCTGTTTGAGTGCTGTTACTGAACGAATTTGTTCCCATAAGGACAAATGTAAATTAGATTAGTCATTTCAGAACCCCCAAAAATACACTTACAAAAGTACTTACGAAAATACACTTACATGATTGTTCGAGTTTTTAGGTGAATGAAAACCGAGGGTCCACTGTACTAGTAAGAGTTGAAAATGAACACCCATCAGTTGACAGATATAGGGTTAGGGTAAATGCATAAGATTCTAATTGACAGTTTGAATATCACAAAAATAGTCATGTATTAAGTGAAAGTGTAATGCTGTCGAGTGGTAAATAGACACGATGCAGTGAAGCCTTATTTGGTATAATGTTTCTTTCATGAGTGGGTGATAAAGCCTGCTCGTAGGTGAGACGCTGTACCAATAAATCTTCACTGCATTAACCCTTTCAGGGTTATTGACGTACTAGTACGGCTTACGCCCTGGGGTTATTGACGTACTAGTACGCCTAAATTCTAACACCCTCAAATCAAGCAGAAACAGGCTGTTAGGCCTAGATGTGATAGAATGGGTCTGTGCGGTCAGTGTGCGCAGTATAAAAAAGTTCATGCACCACACAGTGCATAATGAGGAAAAACAAACTGACCGTGTTTTTGGTTTAAAACAGCGACTTTGCAGTCTATTTTCGTATGGTATTTATTGATGTATTCTCGTTTTCTTGGTCTCATTTGATAGAATGGAAGATATATTACAGAAATAGAGATGATTTTGATTGGTTTGACAATGACAAGTACCTTGAAATTGAGCTCAAAGTAGCGAAAATGTTCGATTTTTGACGATGTTCAAGAGTAAACAAATCACACCATGCGTCCAATACACATCAACTGGCGAGTCTGATATTCATGCACAAGTGCTCTAATATTATTTATACCATTTTTACAATGATGCAGTTGTATACATAACAGTAAATCTTCTATTTTTTTGTGAGAATAAAAATTCAAAATGAAAAGCAAAAGTAATGTAAGAGGGGCCTGGAAACGTGACTAATGAACAGAGAAGACGTTATTTTAGTGCCAGGAATGTCTGCCTTGTTTATTCTGGACCCTATTTTGAAATTGGCATCGTTTGAAATTTGTGTGAAATTGGCCAAATTGTCATTTTCTGACCACTATTTTGGGTAGTTGTAATTGGTAAATAGGCGGTTTCTTGTACTCAATCGATAGAAGAAATGGAGTTTTAGCGAAATAGCTATAATTTTAGTTGACTGAAACATTGGAATTTGCCGAAAATAGGGCTCAAAGTGGGCAAAATCGCCGATGCGTAAGTGTCATGGCTACCGCTAACTTCGCGAAAGCATAATTCCATTAGTTTTCGATCAAATTTCATAATTTTTGTGGCGTTATGATCGGAAAAAGATTCTCTATCATTTCATAAGAAAAAATAATTTTTTTTTTTTGTAAATTCTTGGACCCTGAGAACGAGTTTCGGAGACCCCCCTTGGACCCTGAAAGGGTTAAGTGTTTATTTACTGAAATAGCATCCTGTATACTTCTCTCTAGGATAATGCTGCCATAAATACTCTGTGCCATAATTGTCGTGATAGAGCTTCCTTGTCATTGTGTCCTGCAGGCTCCTTAGCATCAAGGTCTGTGTTGGTGGGATTTTACCCAGCTGGGTCACAAATATCAGATAGGTCCTGACATAGGACAGAATAATCCAAGGAATAATCCTTGGATTCTCCTGGCATGATGTAGTGGTTTCACTCTTGCTGTTTCAGTACCCAGTCAAATAGTGCAGCAAGTCTTCAGCAGTAGCACCTGTTTTTGTAGTTGTTATTGTTGTGGTTTTAATAAATAAGCAAGGTCAGTTATTCAGGCTCACTAAATATTTTCTTTTTCCAGGAGTGATCCACGATATATAAACTCATTGGGTCAAACTATCCTCAATTTCTCAAGAATTATCCCCGATGGATTGTTGGTGTTTTTCCCCTCGTACCCAATAATGAGGTCATGTAGGGATGAATGGCAGAACTCTGGCATATGGAGTAAAATATCAGTGGGAAAGGTATGGTATGTCATTCTTAAAGTTAGTTAGTTATACAGTGTACTGTATTTTGTGGTATATAAGACAAGTGAAAATTTGTGTATGCAATAATTTCACCAAAATCATTCTGAACATAACGAAAAAAAATATATTTCATTGAAATATATTTCATTGAAATATATTTTTTTTCGTTATGTTAAGAATGATTTTGGTGAAATTATTGCATACACAAATTTTCACTTGTCTTATACCACAAAATATAAATAAATGCAAAGATAAGTACTACATACAAATTAAAGTTTTAACTTTGTATTTATTAACTTAACATTTAACATCACATGCCATGAGAAGTAACATTACACTGACATTTCAATACAAAAGACGGAATCTAAAGAGCAAACCTATGAAATAAATGAAACTGCTTTATATTATTTTATGGGGAAGCACTATGCACGTTAGGTTTATATAGCACCTGGGAAAATGTGAGGTAATCAGGTTTGATTTTATCTAAGGAAGGGAGTGGTAGCTCAGATTTCCTGGATTTGTTTCCCATAAAAAAGATTTAATCCACCTAACCATTTCACATTCTGGTCAGACCTTTTACAATTTTTTTTTTTTCAACACATCAGCCGTCTCCCACTGAGGCAGGGTGACCCAAAAAAGAAAGAAACACTTTCACCATCATTCAACACTTACCATCATTCAACACAATCACTGTCTTTGTAGAGGTGCCCAGATATGACAGTTTAGATGTCACTCCAGATGGCCAATATCCCAACCCCTCCTTTAGAGTGCATGTATTGTACTTCCCACCTCCAGGACTCAAGTTCGGCTAATTGGACAAATACCAATAATAAATTAAGCTGAGGAAGGTTGCTGATAGTATTTTTCATGCCTAAATTAAAATAATATACGTAGTACTAAAATACAAAGTTTTTGTCCATGGTATAAACTGTTCCAATTTAGAAAATATTAAAGTGAATTCTCACTTACAGTCATCCCTTGGTTTTCGCTTGTCCCAGTTTTCGCCGATTTTGGTTTTCGCTGACTTTTTTCAGGGAAAATTTGTCTTAGTTTTCGCCGATTGTTTTAGTTTTCGCCGACCGTATGGGACCTGTCCACCAGTGCCGCGCACATACAAAGGCCGTAGGCCCGCCACCCACGCACCTCCCACGCACATTGTCACGCAGTCTAGCATTGTTTACGCTTGAGTGAACATCATCCCAGGAGTTTATACAAAACATTTATTAACAATTCATTGTTTTTGGGCCTTGATTATTGTGTATGACTACTAAATAAGCTACCATGGGCCCAAAGAAAGCTCCTAGTGCCACTTCTTTGGTAAAGAAAGTGAGGAACACTGTAGAAATGAAGAAAGAAATAATAGAAAAATATGATAGTGAAAGTGAGAAACACGATGGAGTTTAAGAGTGTAGCAGGCATGCAGGGAGTGTAGCATGCATGCAGGGAGTGTAGCAGGTATGCAGGGAGTGTAGCATGTATGCAGGGAGTGAGCATGTAGCAGGGAGTGTTGCATGTATGCAGGGAGTGTTGCATGTATGCAGGGAGTGTTGCATGTATGCAGGGAGTGTTGCATGTATGCAGGGAGTGTCGCATGTATGCAGGGAGTGTCGCATGTATGCAGGGAGTGTAACAGGTATGCAGGGATTGTAGCATGTATGCAGGGAGTGTAACAGGTATGCAGGGAGTGTAGCAGGTATGCAGGGAGTGTAGCATGCATGCAGGGAGTGTAGCAGGTATGCAGGGAGTGTAGCATGTATGCAGGGAGTGTAGCATGTATGCAGGGAGTGTTGCATGTATGCAGGGAGTGTCGCATGTATGCAGGGAGTGTCGCATGTATGCAGGGAGTGTAACAGGTATGCAGGGATTGTAGCATGTATGCAGGGAGTGTAACAGGTATGCAGGGAGTGAGCAGGTATGCAGGGAGTGTAGCATGCATGCAGGGAGTGTAGCAGGTATGCAGGGAGTGTAGCATGTATGCAGGGAGTGTAACAGGTATGCAGGGAGTGTAGCATGTATGCAGGAGTGTAGCAGGTACGCAGGGAGTGTAGCAGGTACGCAGGGAGTGTAACATGTATGCAGGGAGTGTAGCATGTATGCAGGGAGTGTAGCATGTATGCAGGGAGTGTAACAGGTATGCAGGGAGTGTAGCATGTATGCAGGGAGTGTAACAGGTATGCAGGGAGTGTAGCAGGTATGCAGGGAGTGTAGCATGTATGTAGGGAGTGTAGCATGTATGCAGGGAGTGTAGCAGGCAGGGAGGGAGTGTAGCAGGCACGGGGGAGTGTAGCAGGCAGGGAGGGAGTGTAGCAGGCAGGGAGGGAGTGTAGTAGGCATGCAGGAAGTGACCCCGGATAAGGACTTGATACCTAGAGTCCTTATGGAGGGGGATTCCCCTTCCAAAAATTAGGGTCTCGTCCCTCTCCCCTCTTCCCTCTCTCCCATCCAGCAACATCAGTCTTCAATAAAGGTAAGTGCCACATTCAGTTCATTCATTTGTGCATGTAAATCTATCTTTAAGGCCCAAATTTTTTTTTTTTCCAAACTTCTGGGTTTCTGGAACGGATTAATTGAATTTCCATTATTTCTTATGGGGAAAATAGTTTTGGTTTTCGCCGATTTTGGTTTTAGCCGATCCATCTGGAACGGATTAAAATCGAAAACCGAGGGATGACTGTATCTTGATTTTAGTGGACCAGAAAAGTGGCTTAGAAGACAGATAGTTTGCAACTGCATTAGTAGAAATTTACAGATTCAGTTTTTATATTTTTTCATCATCACAGCTGCTAGTAGCCTAGTTGTGGAAGTTTTGTTATAGCATTTATGGGTATAAGAAAAGGTAAGCACAAGTTACAGTTTATTTTAAATTACAATACTGTACTGTATTTATGAATTGCATGTTTTAAAATGTTGGTTGGTTAATCTAAATTTTGTTTGTTTATCATCGTTTGGTGAAAAACAATATACATACACTCAGTGGCTACTTTATTAGGTACACCCTTCTAGAGTGGGTAGGCCCCTTTCCCTTTGCTCCAGAATTACTGAATTCTTTGTGGCATGTATTCAGCAAGGTTTTGGGAGATTCTGGTCCATGTTGACATGATAGCATCACACAGTTGCTGCAGATTTGTCAGCTGCACTTTCAGATTTGGCAGCACAGGCAGGATTGATCCATGGATTCATGTTGTTTATGCCAAATTCTGACCCTGCCATGTGCATATTGCAGTAGGAACCGTGATTCTTGAGACCAGGCAACGTTTTTTCCCTTCAACTGTCTAGTTTTGGTGAGCCTATGCCCACTGAAGCCTCAATTTTCTGTTCTTAGCTGACAGGAGTGGAACTTGGTGTGATCTGCTGCTGTAGCCAATTCCTTTCAAAGTTTGACGTATTGTGCGTTCAGAAATGCTCTTCTGCATACCACTGTTGTAATGTGTGGTTTAGTTACTGTCTCATTTCTGTCAGTTCTGGCCATTTTCCTCTGACCTCTCTCATTATCAAAGCATTTTCAGCCACATAACTACTGCTCACTGGATTTTTTGTGTTTTTGACTAAAAATCCCAAGAGATCAGCAGTTTCTGATATACGTACTCAAACCATCCTCTCTAGCACCAACACCCATTCCAAGGTCAAAGTCACTTAGATTGCATTTCTTCCCCATTCTGATGTTTGGTGTGAACAGCAACCGAACCTCTAAACCATGTCTGCATGTTTTTAGGCATTGAGGTGCTGCCATGTGATTGGCTGATTAGATATTTGCATTAATGAGCAGGTGTACCTAATGATGTGGCTACTGAGTGTATGTATAAAATTAAAGTTCATACCTTAGTATTTTATATATTGTATTTAGAATTATGTTAGCACTGAAAATACATTGCTAATGTGTTTTAAGCTGTAGTGTATTGGTGTGTGACTTTCATAAGATTTATAAAAGTACCATATGTGAATACAAGGGCAAGATTCCAACAGGATGGAGTAAAAGGTATTTATGCAGAACATATATGCTTTGAAATACGGCATATCTTTAACTTCAGAGCCATATGGCATATATGAGAGTCTCGTAGGTTTAGATCTTTTCAATATATGGTATATACTATATTTTCCAAAAGTGTTTAATTGTTTTTGTTTAGAATTTGTTTTTTTTACACTTAGCTAAAGGAATTGGTGTTAAATGTTTTGAACATTGCTGGATAAAGTTTTTAATTTTGCACTCTTATCTCCATAGCCCATCTTTGTTGAGCCTCAGACAAAGGACGAATTCAATAGTGCAATGGAGGAATTCTACCAAAAAATTAATGATCCCTCACAGAAAGGGGCATGCTTCATGGCTGTCTGCCGAGGAAAGGTAAAAGCTTGTGGCCTAGTGGTGAAACTGCTAAAACTGATTTCATCATTTTCAGTATATAGGCCCCCATTTATCAGTATTGTCATAAAAAAGGAAGGCACTTTTTTATATTTACTCCAGAACAGACAGCCTTTCTCATATTGATTTTTTTTTTTGTGGGGGGCTACACTTACACCAACTTGTCACATGATGGTCTCTTCTATTTTCTCCACTTCCTTACTGATCTTTTAATAACTTTTTAATGACATTTTGAAATACCTCGGGAAGATTATATGTGTGCCTCTCTTTTCCCTTGTGCCTTTTTGTCTTTTCATGCTTTTATAACAATAATGTTATATGGAGTTTTGGAGAGCGGGTATGCAATGATAAGGCTTCGGATTCTTCTTACTTTATTTGTAATAAAGGTGCGAGTAACAGGCTGCATGTCTGTGGGCCATGGCCCAGGGCCACGCCTGCGAGAGGGAGAGGAGTAGGCCTGTTGTCTGAGTGTTGTCTGGGCGCCAAGTGAGGGAGAGGCAGGGGTGAGGCAGACTCACATGGGTATGCCTACAGGCTTGCCCTCTGGCGGAAACTATGGGAACTAGCATGGCGCGAAATATGAACTCAGCTGGCAGAGAGCATGGGCTGTCTATGCAGACAGTCAGGCTGTCTACATCGCTTGGTCATGCACCCATGGTCGTCCCGACCATGAATGGCAGTAAAAAAAACTCGGTCTCTCTCTCTCGCAAGAACAGGTCACAGAACACGAAAGAAAAATACATATATACATAAACATATGGACATAGAAAAAAAACTTCCTCCAGAGAGGGAAGAAAAAAAAAGGTGTCCTTCGTGGTCTAAGGCAGTGAGCGTCAATGCAGCACTGCACGCCTTCCTGCGTCTGGATACATACTGCAACACGGGAGACATAGCTGCGGCTGAGCTGTAACGTAACAGGGTACGGTCTCCTCTGGGAGGTGAAGCAGACATCGTAGTAGTCGCTGCAGGGGTCACTCAACCTGGGGCACAACCTGCTGGTGCCCTCGAGTGAGGCATCGTCAGTAGTCGCAACAGGACAGGACTGGCAAGCGACTCAGGAGGACATTCCTCGACTGTTACTGTCGCTGGAGCTGTTGCTGCTGGCGAGTGTGGAGTGAGTCGTGACAGGGACGACTCGGCGAAACATCTGGAGGTCGTAACAGCATACACCTTACTGCAGTGAGTGGGCTAGCAGTCAAAGTGACATCAACTTTGTGCAGGCTGCTCACTGAAGCTGTGACACGAGGCTGACAGTCGCCTGCCAACAGGCTTAACTGCGGCTTGGCGAGTGACATCTCTCGACAGTAGAAGTTACAGCAGAGGGCAGTGTAAGCGTCCCCAAACTGGTCATCTACAATAACTGGACTGACGGTCTAGGAGGTGAAGTGGAACGGTCTCGATGGGGAGAATCGTCGCGGGTACGATCCAGCAAAAGCATCTACGAGCGGCGAACAATAAGAGCTTTCTGTATAGGGCGCTCGGACGCTCGTAACTGATGCCTGGACTTGACAAATGTCAGCTGTCAAGCGCGCGGGGTGCGGGTCACACCGGGTGACAAAGTATCACACAGGTGCTACATAAGACACACGAGAAAACTGCACACATACTGCACATGTGGTACAACATGGCTTACTAGCAAATGACGCTTTTCTGTATAAAAATCGTCACTAAGCAATACTCGAACATGTGAGAACACTGAGAGGAATTAATGAACACTCGACTTATATCTTCTCTCAAACTTCTCGAAAATAATGAAAATAAAATGATCACTGTGAAACTAGAACACTCGGGACATCATGTGGGTGATGTCAGGCGTGATGTCGTGATGGATGTCATGGGGTGACATCGCGAGTGACGCCAGTGGAGTGACGTCGTGGAGTCAGGCAGCATCGTGGTGACGTCAGTGAAGTTGGCAGCATCGTGACATCAGCAGCATGGTGACATCATGGGTTGATGCGGGCGCAGACCACAGCATGTGGCTTGGGATCTGGCTTAACCCACATGGCGTGGTCACACGTGGCTTTGAGTGGCCTCGACACTCGGATACACAGTTCTGGTGAGAATTCACAAGGAAATTCACAGAAAACAGCATAGAGGGAGTGGGCAGTGAGTGGTGAGTGGAGTGAGTCGGCAGCGTGAGTGTTATGGTAGAGCGTGGGTGAGTAGGCGAGGAATCCCGGCCGCTTCCTACTCTCACCCTACCCATACACGAGGGAGACACTCACACTAGACTCTGAAATCACCACAAACTCACCTCTGAAGTGCTGAAATAGCAGTGCTGAGCTGAACAACAACAGCAGAACATGCTGGCAAGGCTGAGCACGTGACTGAGAAACAGTGTGGGTAGCTGTAGCGTGAAGTCAGTGACGCCATTTCTCGGAGAATTAGGCAAATTTCGGCCTGGATCCTGCTTGTACCTGTGTCTGGATGCTGAGATTTGCAGACATGACATCAGGATAACTCGTTGAGAGACGGATGCTTCTTGTGTAGAGTGATGAAGTGAAGAAGACTTAATTTCTCTTCCTTCCCTCTCGGGTAACATCAGCTGCGACCACCATTTATAACGATACCAAATCCTAAGCCCACAGTCACCATGCTGCTGATATCACGATGCTGCTGACTCCACTGACGTCACCACGATGCTGCCTGACTCCACTGACATCACCACGATGTTGCCGACTCCACGACGTCACTCCACTGACGTCACTATGCATGCTCTCTGCCAATCCCTAGGTACCTTACCCTCTTCCATACATTTATTAAATAAAAACACTAACCACTCCAAAACTATATTCCCACCTGCCTTTAACATTTCTATCTTTATCCCATCAATCCCAGCTGCTTTATCCCCTTTCATTTTACTCACTGCCTCACGAACTTTCCCCACACTCACAACTGGTTCTTCCTAACTCCTATAAGATGTTATTCCTCATTGCCCTATACACGAAATCACAGCTTCCCTATCTTCATCAACATTTAACAATTCCTCAAAATATTCCCTCCATCTTCCCAATACCTCTAACTCTCCATTTAATAAATCTTTGCATCAAAATGTAAATTCTTGGAAAAATCATGTACAGACGAACCTTGAGTTTCGGCCGTAATCTGTTCCAGAAGCTCGGCTGAAACTCAAATTGTTTGAAAGTCAAAGCAATATTTCCCATAAGAAATAATGTAAATCCAATTAATCTGTTCCAGACACCCAAAAATATTAAACAAAAATACATTTTTTAAAGAATAACTATAGTTTTACATACACAAAACAATTATAAATACATGCACTTAAATGACTAATGAAATAGATAAATAAACATTTAAAATCACATTTACATACCTTTATTGAAGACTCTTGTTTTCATATGGAAGACACGGAGGAGAGAGGGAGGACTTATTATTGTTTGGAAGGGGAATATCTCACCAAAAGGACTTCAGGTATCAAAGCCCTATCTGGGGTTACTTCCCTTCTTTGTCTTTTACTGGCACTAGGACCAGCTTGAGAGTCACTGGACCCCTGTCGCACAAAAAAAATTGTCCAGAGAGGTCTGTTTCTGGCGTCTCTTTAGCATTTGTCTGAAATGGGACATGGTTTCGTCACTGAACATGTTGCAGAGATGGCTTGTTTCAGCTTGCTCAGGGTGATATTTCTCAGCAAAAGCTTGCACCCTACTCCAGGATGGAACTGATGGTTGATTTGTTTTTGCCATATATCCTGGCAAGCTCGAGCACACGCACACCACTTTCGTATTTTTCTACAATTTCTTTCTTCAATTCTATCGTGTTTCTCACTTTCTCTACCAAAGGGCTGGCACTAGAAAGTTTCTTTGGGCCCATGGTTAATTATGTAGCAGTCGCATTCAATCAACAGGCACAAAAAACAATGGATTATTGTGAAATGTTTGGATGAACTCGCAGGGTAATGTTCACTCGAGGAGAAACAAAGCCAGACTGCCTCACAACGCATGCGTGGGATGCTTTGTGTGGGCGCGGGTTGGCGCGTGCAGGCGGACAGGTCTGGTACGGCGGCCAAAACTCAAGGTACTGTTTGAAACTCAAGACAAAATTTAGGTGAAAAAAGTGACCGAATCACAAAACGTTCGAAACTTGGGGCAGCCGAAACTCGAGGTTCCACTGTACTACATTATTATTATTATTTTCTTTTTTTTAACATGATGGTTGTCTCCCACTGAGGCAGTGTGACCCAAAAAAAGAAAGAAACACTTTCGCCAACATTCACACATAATCACTGCCTTTGCAGAGGTGTTCAAATACAGCAGTTTAGATGTCAGTCCAAACAGCAGATATCTCACACCCCTCCTTTAAAATGCAGGCATTGTACTTCCCACCTCCAAGACTCAAATCCGGCTAACCAGTTTCCCTGAATCCCTTCACAAAATATTACCCTGCTCACACTCCAACAGCTCGTCAAGTCCCTAAAACCACTTGTCTCCATTCACTCCTATCTAACATGCTCACACATGCCTGCTGTATGTCCAAGGTCCTTGCACACAAAACCTCTTTCACCCCCTCCATCCTTTCCTCCTCCCCTCCACTACAGATTTATACACCCTCCAAGTCATCCTATTTTGCTCTATCCTCTCTAATTGACTAAACCACCTCAACAACCCCATCCTTAGTCCTCTGAATAACACTTTTAGTAACTTTACACCCCCTCCTAATGTCCACACTACAAATTCTCTGCATAATACAGTGGACCCTCGGTTAACGAATACCCCGGAAATCGTGCAATTATGTAAGTATAATTTTGTAAGTTCTTGTGGAAGTGTATTTTTGGGGGTCTGAAATAGACTAACCTACGTGAAATTTTTCCTTAAGGGAGTAAATTCGTTCGGTAATGGCACTTGAGCAGACTTCAGGAGTGAAGTTTTTACGAAACTCGGGGGTCCACTGTATTTACATCACACATTATTATTATATTAAAAAATATACAAATATAAATATTTTTATATCCAGTGCCTCATTTCGGGTATATTTTTAAGCAATGTTACATGCATATAACTTTCACTAAAATCTGTGAATGATGGTGAAAGTGTTTCTTTTTCAGGTCGCTCTACCTCAGTTGGAGATGGCCAGTGTGTTAGAAAACAAAATTACCTCTTATATGAAGAAATGTATTTTCCATGCACAGTACATTTTTCTTAATACAATACGTACTTAACTTTTCAGGTCTCAGAAGGCTTGGATTTTGCTGATCGTAACGGCCGTGCTGTTATTATCACAGGCTTACCATACCCTCCTTTTAAAGATCCCAGAGTTGTTTTAAAGCAGAAATATCTTGAAGAAACACGATGTAAATACAAAGTAAGTTATAAGTCAATAGTTTTGTTATAAATTACCAAACCATTAATTAATAAAGCTATATTATTCCTTAAAAACAAATTTGATTTACTCATTATGTATGCAATCTATGTATACTAGAGTATTATTTAGCATGTAAAATATAAATGATAATTTTGTAAAGTATCAATAACTATTAGAAATTTTTGGTAATAATATGAAGTATTGTTTTATTTTAATATATGCATTTTCATATTTTTATGATTTTTAATAGTGTACATACAATTAAACTTTTTTATCTGAAATGTTTTAATCTGGAATATTCCTGTGTATTATTTATTTTCAGCGAGGGCTTACAGGCCAGGCTTGGTATCAGTTAGAGGCATCACGAGCTGTTAATCAAGCTGTTGGCAGAGTCATTCGCCACAAGGATGACTTTGGAGCAATAATTCTATGTGACAGTCGTTTTTCTGCTGCCAGTTTTAAAGCTCAGTTGTCAGCTTGGATTAGACCTTACATACATGTTTACAATATGTTTGGTCCTGCCATGAGAGATATTATTCAGTTTTTCAGGAATGCACAGACTTTGGTAAGTTTCATTATGTGTTCATATCATGTACTGTACTGTATAATACTGTATTAGAGGTAAGCAACATATTTAGCTATTATATTAAGAAGCGTTATTTACATCACACATAAAGCAGTCCCAGATATAGGACAGTGTGGAGTCTTGGTCTGTAAAGTGGCTCTCACCTAATTATTTTTTAATCTTATTTTTCCATAACAATTTGTTACTCTTTACTCTTGGCAAACTAATATAGTACCTACTGGAGCCTTTCCCATGTCAGTTAGAGTTTCTGGACCCTTTTCATCCCCTAATCCATGGTTTTGGATCCTTAACAACCCCAATCAAATTGTTTATTTTTTAGCTCCAGTCCTGCTTAGATGATGCTGATTTTTTCAGTCAGAGCTACTGAGAGAGTGAGGAAGTAAAAGTATAAAAGAATAAAAAGTTGTATTAGGATTACATGTAATAGTTTTATAAAGTTATACAGTATATTTTAAACCAAATCGTTGAGTGTCTTTATATATCTTGTGTTATTTTATGTGTATCCTTGTAAATCTTATAAATATATGAGTATTTATGGCACACACTGTAAACAATTCCATTATGCTTCAGAATTTAGAAATAAAGATAAACTATAGCTTGAACACTGATACATTTCTTATTAAAAAAAATAAATATGAAAAGTCAGTATTGCTATTTGTAAAGTGTTTTCATTTTCAAAAAGCTATTATTTGATAATAATATATGTATTGTCTTTTTCATGTTATGTATATACTTGTTCTAATCTATATTAATGTTTTGTAAAGGTAAATTGATATATATACTGTATCTTCTTTATTTTTAACAGTTGCCACAACCAGAAGCCAAAAGTAATGGTCGACCAGCCATCAGTGTTGAATATGAAACTAATGAAACCTTAGCTCATCCTTCTGTGTCTGTTCAAGCTTTCCAGGCAGGACCCTCCCGACATTTGATATCAGACTCTACGAAGAAGAAGATGGCTGAGGCACTTAGCAAAGAGGCTGATTATAATAATATTTGGTCTAATATGAACTATGCGAAATCTGGTGATGCAGAAAATGTTGTGAAATGTGATGGCTCCATATTTACAGCTTTGGAACAAAAATCTTCAGTTGTTAATTTCAATTCTTGCAATATTTCATCTGAGAATTTATCAAACTATATTAGTATAAAGGTTCAAAACAAGAAAAGAAAAATTAAAATTGTATCTAAAAGTGATTCAACAGATATAGTAGGTTCTGTTGAAAAGCAAGGTAGTCAGAGTACTTTAGTACAAGTCCTGAAGGCTTCAAACCAGAAAGAGAATAGTTCACCAGACATGTTTGAGTCGGGATCATCAAGTACACCACAAGAATCATCGGGTACATCACAAGAGAATAAAACATTTAGTCAGGAGAACTCTTTAAAGCCTCCTACCTCTCTTGGTGTACAAGTAAATGCTGCAGCATCAAGCACCAAACCATTGCTGACAGTGGAGTCCTCAACTTCCAAGAAGGAAAATGAAGATAAGAAGTTGAGCTCAGTTGCTACATATATACATGAAGTGAGTAAATGAAGCCTTTATATATAACTTAATAATACTATACAGTATATAACATTTATAGTCATTTTTCATTTGTTTATGCTTCAGTTGTAGTCACAGTTCAGTAATATAAAAATTTCATTTTTTCGCAGATTCATGGATTACATTATTTAACCCTTTCACTGTCGGTCCCGTAATATTATGGATTGTAAGCCAGTGTCGGTCCCATAATAGTATGCCAAAATTTGAGCAGCTTCCAATCTTGCGGGAGAAAGCTGGTAGGCCTACGTATGAGAGAATGGGTTTGATTGGTCAGTGTGCGTAGCATAAAAAAAATCCTGCAGCACGCAGTTCATAGTGAGGAAAAAAAAATTTTTGTTTAAAACATTGACTTTGTAGTGTGTTTTCATATGGTATTAATAGTTGTATTCTCGTTTTCTTAGTCCCATTTGATAGAATGAAAGATATATTACAGAACTAGAGATGATTTTGAATGGTTTATGGACTAAAAGTACCTTGAAATTGAGCTCAAAGTAGTGGAAATGTTCTATTTTTGCCAATGTTCAAGAGTAAACAAATCACGTCACTCATCCAATACATGTCAACTGGTGGGTCTAATATGCTTTCACAAATGCGCTTATATTATTTATGCCATTTTTACAATAATGCAGTAGTCTGCATAACAGTAAATCTTTCAATTTTTTGTGTGAATAAAAATTCAAAATGGAAAGCAAGCGTAATATAAGAGGAGCCTGAAGACGTGACTAATAAACAGAGAAAATTATATTTTAGTGCTAGAAATGTTTGCATTGTTAATTCTGGACCCTATTTTGAAATTGGCCTTCCTTGAATTGTGTATGAAATTGGCCAAATTACCAATTTCTGATCACTTTATTGGGTAATTGAAATCTGTAAATGGGTGGTTTCTTGTACTCAGTTGATCGAACAAAATAGAGCGAATAGCTGAGTTTGGTCAACTGGAGCAATGAAATTGGCAAAAAATAGGGCTCAAAGTGAGCAAAATTGCCGATGCGTAAATATCACCGAAACTGCTAACTTCGCAAGTTTTCCATCAAATTTTGTACTTTTTGTGTCATTACCATCGGGAAAAGATTCTCTATCATTTCATAAGAATTTTTTTTTTTTTATAGATCTTCGACACTGAGAGCAAGTTTGTGAGCAGGGGTTGCAACAGTGAAAGGGGTTAACAGACTCACACAAGCCTGTTAGATGTTAAAAAAACAGGAAACTTTGTAAAAAAAGTAATCACTCTTTCTCCACAATGCAACTGTTAAAATCAATGTAAATTTATATTACAAATTTATTATTTTAACCCTTTCAGGGTCTCGACCCTTGATCTGAAGCTTGTCCACAGGGTCCAAGAATTTTCAATTTTCTTTTTTTTTTTTTTCCATATGAAATGGTACAGAATCTTTTTCTGAAGGTAATAAAACAAAAAGTACAAAATTTGATGGAAAATTAATGAAATTATGCTATCGTGAATTTTGCTACATGTATATCAGCGATATTTACACATTGGCGATTTTGCCCACTTTGACTCCTATTTTAGGCCAATTACATTGTTCCAGTTGACCAAATTCTTAGCTATTTTGCTAGTATGACTTCTATTTTATCAATTGAGCATAAGAAGCCACCCAATCAACTATTTCAACAACCCAGTAAAGTGATCAGAAATTGGTAATTTGGCCAATTTCACACAAATTTCAAAATATTCCAATTTCAAAATGGGGTCTATAATAAACAATGCAGGCATTCTTGGCACTAAAATAACATTTCCTCTGTTCGTTAGTTATGTTTCCAGGCTATACACATGAATTCCATTTTTATTTTTTATTCACACAGAATTTTTATTCACACCAAAAAAATAGATTTACTGTTATGCAGTATTGTAATAATTGTATAAATAATATCAGCGTATTCATGAACACACATTAGACCCACAAGTTGATGTGTATTGGACATGTGATGTGATTTGTTTACTCTTGAACATTGGCAAAAATCAAACATTTCCACATCTTTGAGCTCAGTTTCAAGCTATTTTCAGTCCTATAACCAATCAAAATCATCTCTATTTCTGTATTATCTTTGATTCTATCAAATGAGATGAAGAAACCGTGAATACAACCATAAAAACTGTACGAAAATACACCGCAAATTCACTGTTTTAAACCAAAAACAATGTCACAGTTTTTTTCCTCGTTGTGCACTGCGTGCTGCAGGATTTTTTTATATGGTGCACACATACCACATAGACCCATTCTCTCATATCTATGCCCAAATTTACGGCTTGCAGCTTATCTGAGTGAGCTGAGCTCATCAGGTAGTAGTATAGTGGACCCCCGGTTAACAAAAAAAATTCATTGCAGAAGCCTGCCCGAGTGCCATTACCGAACGAATTTACTTCCTTAAGAAATAATGTCATGTAGGTTAGTCTATTTCAGACCCCCAAAAATACACTTCCACAAGCACTTACAATATTATACTTACATAATTGCACGATTTCCGGGGGGTTCGTTAACCGGGGGTCCACTGTACTACGGCACAGACCCTGGCTTTAAGCCCGTAGAACAATGGCATGGACCCTGAAAGGGTTAAATAGGAGCGAGTGGAGGCAAGTGGTTTTTCTGATTTGATGTGCTATTGAAGTGTGAGCAAGGTAACATTTATAAAGGGATTCAGTGAAACCAGTTATCCAATCTTGAGTTCTTGAGGTGGGAAATACAGTGCCAGCACTCAGAAGGAGGGGTGGGGGTGATGTGGTTTGGAAGGCCATCTTAATTATGATGTTGGTGCCCTTCTGGCAAGACATTGGTTGAAAGAATGACAGTGAAAGGTTTTCTTCTTTGTCAGGTCACCCTACCTTGGTGGGAGATGGCCAGAGTGTTAAAAAAAAAGAGAGAGAGATTTACTATGTAACAAATTTAATTACCAGTAGTGTGACAATCTGAAAATATGAAACAAATTGTGTTCCTTGGCATTTTTATTTCCGAATGTACCACCAGTATTATAAAAAAGTACGAAACGAAACGAAACGAATACTCTCAGGTAAGTACCCACGAAGGGCGAGCGGGAAGTGGGGATAGACGAAGAATAGTCGGTGAGAGGAATGGCTGCAGTCGAAGAAAAAGAGTCAGGACTAAACCCAACCGCTAAGCATTGTAAAGCCATATAACAGCAACACGGAGGCAGGAAGAAGGCGGCAAGCGGGCTGCATCTTGAGTGGAGGAGCGTTGAATCTTGATGGTGATTGGTGGCTGGCAGCGGCAGAAGGCGAGGACGAGGGAAGGCTGCTTCACTGTGATTGGTCTATTCAATCCTTAGGTACAGTGGAGTCATCAGACGCATTCTTGATGTTTTGAAATATTGATGGGGAGACAACTCTTATATTCGATATCTTGTAGTTAATATTCGGGTCTTCACGTATCAGTTCCAAGATCTCGATGAGTTCGGAAAAAGATGTGTGGGAGCCAGTGCCATGTCTGTTGGTAAACTTGACGGTCCCGTTTTTGAGATACGTAATCATGGTGGCTGGATTTACGTCGTAGGAAACGAACTTGTTATGTGTATAATAAAAGATGGTCTTCCATCGGAGGTAACGGCTGGTAGTGTCCTGTACTACATCGGTGGGTGGAGCTGATTGTGGTGAAGGCGATGATGTCTTCTCAGCAGGAGTGGAAATCTCTGATTGGACAACGGCAAGTGAGTTAGCTGGAGGCAAGGAGGTCCCTGATTGGTTGGTTCTTGAGACGTGTGGAGATAACAGAGGCATTTCATTGGCTGTGGTCGGAGTGACGTCACATGAAGTAGGTGGTGGTGGTGGTGGTGGAGCAGCAGCTTGAGAGTGATTTGCAGGTGGAGCAACGATGACAGGATGCTGGTTGTTGTTGAGTATCAGAGAAGATGGTGGAGAATCTGGGAATTTGAACTCTGGCATGTTGTTTAACTTGAAGAGTTCATTAATGGATGTGTTGAAAGTCCCAGGAACAGCAACATTATGCATATGAGCATAAACCATACAGTAGTAGATGGTGGTTGGGTCACAGTCAGGTGCGATGTTGGTAGTGGAGGGTTGAGTAGAAGCTTGTAGGATTTTTGTTGTGGTAGCTTGCAGTTTTGTGATAGCAGCATAGGTGAGTGATCTTGAAGATGACTGCTTCTGTGCTGCTTCTTGGGTCTTCTTCATAATGTCTTTGCGAGTGGGACATTTAGCAGCAAGAGTGTGATGGTCGTTGCTTTTACAGTTCAGGCAAGATGGTGTTGGTGGAGCAGAGACGGTGCAGGACCTAAAATCGTGTCCTTCCTTACCACATGTTGTGCAGAACTTTTTTTCCTTCACAGGGCAGTCGCTGGTGCTGTGAGCATACGAATAACAATTCCAGCAGTGAGGAATGTAGTGGTATCTTTCAGCTTCGATGCAGGTGGGGCTGACGAAGTAATAATAAACAGCAAGACCTTCGGCTAATGCAGTGGCAGCCATGTTTACATCGCTGAATGTGATCTTGAGCATAGATGAAGCTGTAGGTATTTTCATGATGCTCTCCACTGTGGCCCATGAGTTTTGATCCTCAATGGATGTCTTGAGTTCGTCGATAGGTTGAACTGTAAGAAGCTTATCAAGTTTCTTGAGGAAGACTGTCCTCCTTGCCCTGAGAGCTGGAGATGACATGACAGTAAATCCTCTACCAGTGAGAGTGGTGGTGGCTGTGGTATTGAGTAGCTTCTCTGCTTCTTCATCATCGTTGCACACGACAATAAATGCTTCTTTCAAGGTCAATATGGTGTTGAACTTCACCTGGAGCACACTCTTGACAGCAACCGCTAGAGCGAGTTTTGATGAATCATTGACAGTGCCACTGTTGGGTTTGATCTTGACACGATTTGCGTAACTCATCGTGATGACCAAGCAAGGATGGAGACGAAGGTATAAATTCCCCTCCCCAACGGGGATCGTAGGGAGACTGAATACCAAGAGTCAGAGCTGCTGTGACCGCACTGGGCAGAGTCAACGAGCAGAGTCCTGTGCTGTGCTGAGCCATAAAAAAGTATATTTAATCACTTTGGAGTGTATAGAATGTTTTATTTTAAATAATCCACTAATTTTTTTTAACACGTTGGCTGTTTCCCACCGAGGCAGGGTGATCCAAAAAGAAAGAAAAATCCAAAAAGAAAGAAAAAACGTTCATCATTCAACACTTTCACCATCACTCATACATAATCACTGTCTTTGCAGAGGTGCTCAGATACAAGTTTAGATGTCCCTCCAAACTGCCAATATCCCAAACTCCTCCTTTAAAGTGCAGACATTGTACTTCCCATTTCCAGGACTCAAGTCCTGATAATGAATCACTGCAATTCTGAGATAGAGAGTTTGAAAATTGAGATAGTGAGTTAAATTGAATATTGGAGGAAAAATAACTTATTATAAATATTGACCTGTCGCTTTAAGGAAGTTTGGCATGGAAAGCAGTGACAGAAGAATGAAAATTTTATCACAGTATTTTACCAAGCATCATTCAACTTAATATGGGCATCTTGCAGTAGGGCGACAAGGGGACTGATAATGAGGCCATCCAGCAATGATACCTTGGTACTGATTATATTTGAGTGAGTGGGATTGGTAACTAATTAGGGATAATTGGAACCAGTAGAATTAAAATGGGATATAAAATAAAATAGATTTTAAATTTGCTGAGTTTGTAATTGATGAGGTAAATTACAGAATACAGTGGACCCTCGGTTAACGAAGACCCCGGAAATCGTGCTTTTTTGTAAGTATAATTTTGTAAGTGCTTGTGGAAGTGTATTTTTGGGGGTCTGAAATAGACTAACCTACATGACATTATTTCTTAAGGACGTAAATTCGTTCGGTAATGGCACTTGAGCAGGCTTCTGCAAAGAATTTTTTTCGTTAACTGAGGGTCCACTGTATATTAGAAAATTACAAGAGTGCTAAGGAACTTGTGGAAAGACAGGTTCGTCATTTGATTCTTAAAAGGTAGGCACATGTGTTCTAGAGAATAGTGATGCTAAAATTTATATGGGTGTGAAGCTTGGTCTTTCAAGGCTGTAGATAGCATGAGGTTGTGGCTAGTGAAAATGTCTTGTCAGAAATCCATGCATGGTGTGATTATTATGTAGTATTCACAAAATGTGGAAGACTGGTGGCATGAAAAGTATATTTAAAATTTCTGTGGGGTTGTTGTTGAAATGGTGTGGTCATGTAGAAAGAATGAAGCAAAAAAGTTTTATTAGGAGAGTACAAGAATTTAGTATGGATGGAAGTGTAGGGAATGTCTGAAATTAATTTGAAGGAGGGTGTGAAAGAAGATTATTATATTCATAAAAAGTGCTAAACCCATTAGGGTCATTCAGCATAACACAGCAGAAGTGTAAAAGATAGTAAAGGGGGAGGAAGAGCTGTTGATGGTGGGAAACAGTCATATGCAAAGGATACTAGTGCTGTATATTAACAACACATGGTGTGACAGCCAAAAATAATATTTGTACTCTTGAATTTACAGGTAAAGTCATCGCTGAGCAAAGAAAAATATGCTGATTTTTCTGCAGCAGTAAAGAATTATAAGCAAAGCAGTGATTATGAGAGAGTGGTGGACATTCTAACTTCCCTTTTCATTGACAATCCTCAACATCACCGACTCTTTAGAAGTAAGCATTTATTTATTAATTTATTTGTTTATTTTACCACAGGTCATCTACCACCAAGGTAGGCTGATCCAAAGAATGAAACACATTCAACGTAATTCATTCAGCTGATGTCTTGCCTGTCATAAGCTTGCGGACAGTACCATTCATATGTATTCATGCAAGACAAGTCACAGGGGGATAGAAATCTTCAGCTCAAGATCTTTTCACATGTCTTTGTGCATCATCAGCAGCTATGCAATGTTCCAAAAACAGCAACAGGTGGATTGAAGGAAAGTTATTTCAGAGGGAAGGTAGAATGTTGATGCTGGCTGAGTTGGAACAGGCCAGTGTCGACATGCTACCTTCCCTCTGAGAAAACTTTTCCTCAATCCACCTGTTGTTGTTCTTGCAACATTGCATAGTTCCTGATGACGCACAGAAATGTTTACGACTGTATTGCAATATATATTCATGTATAACTATGAAATTTTTTATTGAGGTATACTAATTATATTTATTGTTTCAGAGTTTGAACAGTTCCTGATTAAAGATCATCGACCCATGTTTCGAGACACTTGTTCACAAATGCTGCAGAAACAACTACACTGAGAAGCGGTCATGAGGTTTAATATACAGTGGTACCTCGAGTTACGAACTTAATTCGTTCCTGACGGCTATTCAAGTGCCGATACCGAAGGAATTTTTTCCCATAAGAAATAATGAAAAGTAGATTAATCCATTTCAGACCCCTAAAAATACACTTACAAAAGCACCTTCAAAAATACACTTACATAATTGTTCAAGTTGGGAGCTGCTCGTAAGTAGAGGTACCACTGTACTGAAGATGAAGGCAAAATAAGGAATCCTGACAGAGTGAAGTTACTGTATCTAAAAATTTTAGAGAAATTAGAGCTGCCTAACTTGCAAGGAACTACTCATAAACCTTTAAATATTAAACTAAAAAACTTGAACTGAAATATAAATGTATTAAAGACCATGTTCTTTGTGATTATTGATTAACTCAAAAGTTTTGAAAAATTACTACAGAAGTTTACAAATATTTGAGAAACACTACAAAGTAGCACCATATAGAGGTAGTAAATTCTTGGCTTTCTTCTGACATTTAACCTTATTGGCATAATGTGAATAACTTGTGCACTGAGCTTGTCACCTCAATTTGTCTTTGACATTAGGTAGCTAGCCTCTTTCTTTTGAAAGTCCCACTTTTTATATGTACAGGTAGCAAGAGACACTTTTGATAACAGCTTTTAAATATTTAAAGAGGCATTTTTTTTAGATATGCAAAATGAATTGTTGCCTTGCAAGTTATTTTTTTATTCCCAAAGTATTTTTTAAACAAGAAAATTTATGAAAGTTAGGGGCCTGGAAATGGATAGTGAACATCTTTTTCACAGCATGCTAAATTATCACCAACCATCCCTAGTTGGGTGCTGAATCAAACACTGGATGCTCAGAGTAATGACTATGATAGTGTGATAAGATTATCTTTGCAACATGGCACCCAGTAATTTATCTTTAAATTATCATCCTTTAACCCCTAAACTGTCCAAACATATACATACATATACGTTCTTACCGCTAGTGCCCTGAACTTAGATATTCGTTTTATTTTTCATTCCTTCAAAATTGGCGCGATAGGCCTGAGTCGCCTAGACACGAGAGAATGGGTCTGCGCACTCAGTGTGCACAGTATGAAAAAAATCGGGGACGTCTGGGTACCGCATGGTAGCACCAGTTACATTCAGGTCCATCTTGGGTCAACATCATGGCACATCCTCGTGATTCACTCATGCCTCATCATATTAACACACTACTATTCGCGGAAAGTGATATAGAACGTGAGTTTAGTGGATTTGACACCGATGTGGTCACTAATAATCAAGGAATTAGTGAAAATATTGACGATAACCCAGATGACCCTCAGCCCATCACCTCTGGGGTGGCCAGTGTGGCCACACCAGACCCTAGGCCAAGCACTTCTGCGGTGGCCAGTGTGGCCACACAAGACCCTGAGCCAAGCACCTCTGGAGTGGCGAGTGTTACCCATAGGCAACTACGCAAGAGGAAACTATCATTTTCCCGGTGTTTTAGTGAAAGTGATGTAAGTGATGATGAGATTGATTTTATGCCATTCGAGGATTCGTCTAGTGATAGTGATGTTCATTATTCACCAGTGAAGCGTACTTTTAGGCGTTGTCGCCTACATTCAGGCAGTGTGCCATATGCAGTCCCCAAGGGTCGTGGGAGGTCACGATCCAAAACCCCGGCCACTGATAGTGATAGTGATCATGAAGGTGAATATGCAGGGATGGAGGAAGTAGTGGTGGGTGGCAGTGTGCCTGGACCACATGGCGCAGTGGGTGGACAAACAAAGGACAGCCTGACACCCCCTCAACCATGTGCTGCCTCCATTCCTGTTCCCCCTCCTGCTCCCCCACGCCCCATACCACAGGTCCACCCTGCACCATGTGACCGTGAGTGGAACTGGACACAAAGTATATTCGTGCCACAGCCTTTTGATTTTGATGTAGTGGAAGTGGCATCCTGCCAGAATGTCCCATAACGAATGAGTCTACAGAGTTAGACTTTTTCCAGTTATACTTTGACGAGCCTATAATGAACTTGATAGTGACCCAGATGAACAATTATTACCGCTATATCATGGCCAACACAACAGAGGTTGGAGAATCGTCACAGCTACGCAGGTGGAAAGATACAGCAGTGGCTGAAATGTATTTATTCCTTGCCACTGTGATGCTTATGCCTCATACCTATAAGAGCAATATACGTAACTACTGGGCCACAGACTACTTTATCAGTACTCCTGTCTTCCATGACCTCCTTAACTGCAACAGATTCACTTTGTTGCTATGAATGTTGCACTTCTCAGACAGGAATATGCCCAACAGAAATGACCTTCTATACAAAATCCAGGAAGTGTTTATGTATATGAAACAGAAATTCAGTGCATACTTTTATCCCTTCAAGAATATTGTTGTTGACGAGTCATTCAAGCAATATATACCGAGCAAACGTAATTGCTTTGGTATAAAACTTTTTGTTATGTGTGAGAGTGGTCTTGTGTTGGATGTCATTGTATACACCGGGAGAAACACAGTCGACGATACCAGGTGCATGTTGGGCACTTCTGGTGATGTTCGCAGGATGATGGAACCATACCTTGGCAAGGGCCATACATTGTACACAGACAACTGGTATACAAGCCCTATGCTCGCTGATTTCCTACGTGTGAACAATACTGATATATGTGAAACAGTGAGAAGGAATAGAAAACATATGCCAAGGTTCAGTGGAGACAGTGTTGAAGGTGCAGTACAAGCTTTTCATGCCAATGATATCATGGCACTGACGTGGCATGACAAACGGGACGTGACATTGCTGTCAATCATCCACAGAAACGAGATGGTACAAACAGACAAAGTGAACCGGGACACCAATGCATGTATTGTCAAGCCAACTGTTGTCGTCGACTATATGAACAATATGCGACTAGTTGACAAGTGTGACATGATGATAGGGTTTGTTGACTATGTGTGTAGGAGTCGCAAGTGGTACTATATAAAACTGTTTTTTTCCACCTTGTAGACATTGCAGTGCTCAATGCATTCAATATGTACGAAATAAAGACTGGAAAATGACAACGTTTTGCAGAATTCTTCTTGAATGTCATAAAACAGATAGCAAAAATGTATGGTACCACACCTGTACCTGCCCCTCAACAGCGACTTGTCCCCCAACCACAACCACAGCCAGTGGGGAAAGTGCCAGACCGAATCATCCCTAACTGTTACTACCTGGTACCAATACCACCTACCCAAAAGAAGAAGCATTCCCAGAAAAAGTGCGTGCTACCACCACAAAACGACCCCAACAGTGGAAGGACACGATTCATATGTCACCAGTGTGGGGTGGCAATCTGTATGAATCCATGCTTCATGGAGTATCATACAATCGTGGAATTCTAGAAACATAAATGGGACATGTAAATACTTGTACGTATATAGTTGTAGATAATAGAATGTGATTCAGCCGGGTGTGCAAAATCACCTATCAGTGTGTACATGTGTGTTTGTGACAGTTTGATAATAATTTTGTATATAATATTGGTGTATAAACAACAATTGGCATTGAAATAAAAATATTTACTATAAAACATAATTATCATATAAAAACCAAGAAAATTAAAAAAAATGGAAAAAATGGTAAAAATGTAGAATTTCTGCAAGCGGCAGTGCTCCATGTTGCAGTCAGGTGATCGCCAAGTGCCAACTTCGCGGCCTCATATCTCGGTACGTACTGACCCTAAATTTTTTTTTATCCTATAATACTTAGAAAAATGTGCTCTTTATTTCTATAAAAAAAACAATTTTTTTTTTTCAAAATATTCGGGGCGCTGGGCGAGAGAACATATATATACGTTTGGACCGTTTACAGGTTAAAATGTTCACTGTGTGATGAACTTTTTTTTTTACATTATGTCATTCCAAGATGAGTGGAAATTTAATTGTAATCAGAAATTAAAGTTTTTGTGAGAGAGGGGGTAAAGGAGGTTTTGTGTGCGAGGGGCTTGGACTTCCAGCAAGCATGCATGAGCGCGTTAGATAGGAGCAAGTGGAGATGAATGGTTTTTATGACTTGACGTGCTGTTGGAGTGTAAGCAAATTAACATTTCTGAAGGGATTCAGGGAAATTGGTTAGCCAGACTTGAGTCCTGAAGGTGGGAAGTACAGTACCTGCACTCTCTAGGTAACTAGAGTCTATATTTTGAAATCCTTGATTCAGGGCATAAGCATCGCGTCTGACCTGCCCTTTGAGATAAGCTTTAAATACTGACCAGAATTCCTCCCAGTTGTCTCCTGGATTAAATGTTGGTGGACATAACTCTGGGAGTTTGGGCAAAGACCTGGCATTGACATTACTAGAATGGTCAACTGCAGTATTTACACATTTTAATTTATTTAATACCTCACTTTTACATGATAATATTTTCTCTTCCAGTTCATAATATTGATTAATAATTCCCTTTCATTATCATCTGCACAATTCACCAGAAAATCACCTTCTTATTTTGTGTAATACAATTTATATGACACATATCTGTTCTCTAATGATTCAAAATATAATTCTAAATTAACCTTATTCACAGTTTCTTCTGCCACCATTTCCAGGCATTTATTATAAGCTCTGGTCACATGACTTTTTTTTACATTTAATGATGCCTTTATAGCTTTAATTCCCATGGATTTTCCTTTGCATTAATTACACTAACCTCATCCATGGCTCCTTAATGAACACTGGCTGTACAAATTATACAGTGAGACTGGATATACAGTAGACTACCGGTTTTTGTAATTAATCCATTCCAGAAGGTTGGCCAAAATCCGAAATGGCCGAAAACCAAAGTAATATTTCTCATAAGAAATAATGTAAATCCAATTCAGTGGAACCCCGAGTTTTGGCCGTAATCCGTTCCAGGAGCTAGGCCTAAACTTGAAGCGGCCAAAAGTCGAAGCAATATTTCCCATAAGAAATAATGTAAATACAATTAATCCGTTCCACCCAAAAATATTCACAAAAAATTATTTTTAAAGAATAAATACTATAGTTTTACATACAGAAAATAATGAGAAATAAATATAAAACACTAATTTTAATGGATAAATGAACATTAAATCAGTTTTACCTTCATCGAAGACTCTTGTTGGCGTATGAGAGGCAGGAGAGTTTGTTTGGAGGCAGGACAAGATAGTCCTTCAATATGACACTAATATCAACTCTACGGCTTATTTATCTAGCACAATTCATCTAATATAGTAACATAATAAACAATATTAATAACATAGAAACATGATATATACTCTAGAATGAATAAAATATGACATGTCTCTCTCCCTAACCGATGACTGATGTTTGTTGTTGAATGTTGGGCCACTGAAAGATAAGCCTTACATAGGAGTGGTGATGGCTGCCAGAGACAGTTGTGTTGTCAGTCGCCCTATATAACTCCAACAACATTGGAGGAGTCAGTGTTGTGCTGTCCTTTTCCTATCGATTAATCGCTCAACTTACTTGCTACACTGTTAATGCTACACTTTATCGCTGGCTGGTGCTATAGCCTTTATCGACTTATGCTGCTTTAGTATCGTACATATCGTAGAATCACTGAAGAAGGCACATTCTCCCCTCTCGCTTCCTCCTCCACTTTGGTACTTTGCTACAATTTCTTTCTTCAATTCTATCATGTTTGTCACTTTCTTTACCAAAGGGCTGCACTATGAAGTTTCTTTGGGCCCATGGTGGCTTATTTCACAGTCACGATCAATAACCAAGCACTAAACACAATGAATTTATTGTGAAATGTTTGGATGAGTGTGCAAGGTAATGTTCACTCAAGGATAAACAAAGCTAGATTGGCTCATGACGCCTGCCCGGGGAGGCGCGCAAGCGTATACAAAGAGTAATAATGAAGAGAGTAAAATTAGAGACTGCCAAGGTAAAAAGTTCGCTTCTTCAAGGCATGGTACTCGTCCCACTTCACTTTCTCATTTGTATATCTAACATAGTCAGGAAGAAAAACCATTGACTCCCTGGAGGAGTGTAACTGTCGATTCTATGACTGTGGCAGTTTGTTGTACGGTTGTTATGACGTAGTGTGCAACAGGTGGCAGCAGACTGTGGCAACTGTTAACTGGGATAAGTTATATAGCCATTGCTAATGCCTGCATTGTTTATTCTGGACCTTATTTTGAAATTGGAATATTTTGAACTTTGTGTGAAATTGGCCAAATTACCAATCAGTTTATTGGGTAGTTGAAATAGTTGATTGGGCAATTTCTTGTGCTCAATCAATAAAATAGAATACAAGCAAAATAGCTAAAAATTTGGTCAACTGGCAGGCGGATAGGTCTGGTACGCTGATCGAAACTCGGGGCAATGGCCAAAACTTGGGACAAAATTAGGTGCGACCGAAACTTGAAGCAGCTGATACTCGGGGTGGCCAAAGCTCAGGGTTCCACTGTAATCCGTTCCAGACACCCAAAAATATTAACAAACAATACATTTTATAGAGAATAACTATAGTTTTACATACATAAAACAATGAGAAATAAATATAAAGCACTTAATTTTAATGATAAATGAACATTACATACATTTATTGAAGACTCTTGTTGGCATATGGAAGAAGGCGGGGAGGGGAGAGGGAGGAGAGTTTATTGTTTGGAAAGGGAATCCCCCTCCATAAGGACTTAAGGTATCAAAGCCCTCTCTGGGGTTACTTCCCTTCTTTGTCTTTTACTGCCACTAGGACCAGCTTGAGAGTCACTGTACCACTGTCACACAAAAAATCTGTCCAGAGAGGCCTGTTTCTGGCGTCTGTAAGATTTTCCTAAAATGGGACAAGACATTGTCATTGAACATGTTGTAGACATGGCTTGGAACAGTTTTGTTAGGGTGATAATTCTCTGCAAAACTTTGCAACTCACTCCACTTTACACACATGTCCGTAATCACTGAAGAAGGCACATTCTTCCCCCTCTCTTCCTCCTCCTCTGAAGCAATATCTTCAGCTGCTGTCTGTTGCTGTTCTAGTTGAAGGTGTTGCAGCTCTTCAGTGGTTAGCTCTTCCCTGTGGTCCTCCACCAACTTTTCCACATTCCACTTTCATATTTTTCCACTTTCATATTTTGCTGTAAGTTCTTTCTTGAATTCTTTCGTGTTTCTCACCTTTACCAAAGGGCTGGCACTCTGAACTTTCTTTGGCCCCTTTGTGGCTTATTTCACAGTCAGTAAACAATAAACAAGCACAAAAACAATAAACAAGCGCAAAAAACAATGGATGAACGCGCTGAGTATTCCTAACTCAACGAGAGAGAGCTGCAGACTGAGTGTGATACGTGTGAGGAAGCGGCATCCCAGCGGGTGGACACGTCTGATACCAACGATTTCCGAGCGGATGCATGAAATTCGGGGGGAAATTTCGCCGAAAAAAGTGCGTGATATTGTATGATTTCCGCACCAGCCGAAAACCAGGGGTCCACTGTAATTTGTTACAATATGCACCAAATATCCTAGCCAAATATTTCCTGACTTAGCAAATTAATTATAATTATTATAATCAGAAGAAGGCAATTATCATTCCTCTCCCTAACTGGGCTTAGCAAATTAACAATTATAGAAATTACAGCCCTAGGCTCACTGGGCTTAGCAATTAATTTATATAATAATTACACAAATCCATTAATATATTACAAATGTATAAGAAATACAATTCCAGCCTCACTGGGCATGCAAATTCAATTAATTGTGGCTACTATAATCCACCACACAAACACCATTAATTAATTAAGTAATATCAATTATATGTTTACCAAACAATCCATTACTTGCAATCAAATCATTAAATTAAATTAAATTCTCCCTGATTACATATCCGAGTTCTTTAGGACCAAGGGCTTCTGAATTATTATGTGAGCAATTACATGAGGTTTACAGGGTATTACCTGAATTATTACGTGCAAGTAATTTGGGCGAGATAAGTGGGACTTAGTCACAGTATGTCGCAGAACTGTCACTCCCTTGACACCCACTACATCACCACTCTCACAAAAAGCTAGACCTGACATTAAATTAATAATTACAATATTAAACATTAATACCAATAATGGTAAATTATAATGTGGACTGTATATGGTTTGGCTTGCCGGGTACACATAATATAATTATTGTGTCGTGTGGGGTTTTTGATGATGGACTTGGTAATAAACACAACGCAGCTTGGTTGGTGACTTATATTAGTGGAAATATATGGGGAGCACTCAGAGCCTGTGCCTGTCTACTTTGCTTTCCTGACTTGAACTGACGCTAGTTGGCTAGGACGCTCATGGCATTCAAAGGATGACCCTTGACATGGCTTGGTCAGCATAAAGACTAGTAACGGACAGTGATCACGTGAAAGGCTTGTGACTCAACTAATGGTTGGTAAGTTACAATTACTACTACTGAACATAAGTACTACTACTGACAATTGTACATAAATTATAATGGTGTTATTAGAAAAGAAATTCATATTACCACTTACCATTTAATTACTGGATCACAATTATTATTTTGGAACACACCCTAACAGTGAGAATTTACGATGGCCAACGCAAAACTACTGTACATTATGGGTAAGCATCACTTAGCTAAGGTGTGCTGCTGGGAAGGATCGGAGTCCCCTATTTTTCCTTCCTTGTAGCCGAATTGTAAAGGTTTGCCACACTGTTTATCTCAATTCTTCAGCGGGAATGTGTCATCAATTTTTAAATTATGGATAGAGTCCAATATACACCAATTGAACTTCGATGATGCCTGATTACATGACTTGTAACAACCAGTGTACACACATTAAATTCACTATGGCGTCCTCCCTGTCTGCCTTTCGGCTGTTCCACATCCCCCCTCACTCAAAATTTCTCGAAGGGTCAAATCAGCATCATAATTTAATACACAATTATTATATTATTCAAATTTACACATGCTGGATTTAGGAAAATTCAAAATTTTCCACAATGGCTCTTGGAATTCCATATAATAAATGGAGGATGAGGCTAGTAACCCCTTCTGTATATGTATATTATTAAAGTTAAAAAGAGGAACTTTTGTTTGTCTTTTTGGGCCACCCTGCTTCGGTGGGATACGGTTGGTTTGTTGAAAAAAGAAATGGAGGATGCTCACTATGTACCTGTCCACCCTGTTGTCCAGAAGATCGAGGAAAAGCTGCCCCTTTCTACACATGATGCAAGGGTAAGTTCTGCTATTGTCCAGGGAATGATGGGATTGCAGGTAACAAACGGTATTGTGCCTTATTGTTCTTTAACGAACGAATGGATGTCGTGACTTTGACTGCTATTTCAAGGAAGCTCTGTACCAGAATTCTGCCTTAAAAATTCTATATGTATGTACTTAGTGAGAGTGATGAAATAGATACATGTGCAACAACTGCAGACCTTTCGCTAATGAGTGACTTATCAATACAACACAGGGACTTACACAGAAGACTGAAGAAGTAAAAATATGAGGTAATCAGTCCATTACATCAATAAATGCAATATTATAAAGGTGAGATTATCTATTGATGAGGAAGCAGAAAGCGATGAACTATTTTAAAGACTGAGGAAACATAACACCACAAAATCAATGATCGACTGAACAGGACTCAGTGTGAATGCTCTGGGAAGATTCCAGAGCAGCGAGAGGACATCCCAGTGCATCGTTTCAGCGCAAATAGTGGAAGTTTTGTGCAGTTTGTGAGGGTTGGGTGTGGTGCTGAGTGTCGTCCAGGTCCGGACAAGGCAGTGCCTCCTTCCCCACGCCACCGGGGGAGGAGGGGGTGGAGTGTGTGAAGATGAGGGAACACTGGTTTTGGGGACACATGCCCATATCTTGCAAGATGTGCATGGGCTACAAATAGATGTTGTGTTTGTTGTAGGCAGGACAGTGTGAACAATGGTGCACAATCACCTCCAACAACGTACTCAACCACTGTCAATTTGGATTCAGGCCTAATAAAAATACAAATGATGCCATTATACACATGTTAGAAATAATTTACACCGCCCTTGAGAAAAAAGAAATCCCAGTGGGAATCTTCATTGATTTACGTAAAGCGTTTGATACAGTTGACCATGATCTGTTACACTTAAAATTATCACACTATGGTATAAGAGGACACTCCCTAAACTACCTAAAATTATACCTTAGCAACAGAAACCAATATGTGTACACAAATGGAGCTAGCTCCACCGCACAAACTATTACTGTAGGTGTCCCACAGGGAAGTGTTCTTGGCCCACTACTCTTTCTCATTTACATTAACGACCTACCAAATGCATCTCAACTACTCAAACCCATACTTTTTGCAGATGACACTACATACGTTATCTCCCACCCAAGCCCAGACACACTAGCCAACACTGCAAATACTGAATTGCAGAAAATATCTACCTGGATGATGACCAACAAACTTACTCTCAATATTGATAAAACCTATTTTATCCAGTTTGGGAACAGAGCTACAAACGCACCACTTAATATAATGATAAACGGGTCCCCTATCACAAAACTCAGAGGGAAAATTCTTAGGAATCCATCTTGACAGTGGCCTCAAATTTCAGACTCTTATACAACAAATCTCCAAGAAAGTCTCAAAGACCGTGGGAATACTATCAAGATACGGTACTATGTTCCACAACCAGCTCTCCTTACCCTATATCACTCACTCATTTACCCCTACCTCACCTATGGAATCTGCGCATGGGGCTCTACATCAATAACTCATCTCAGACCACTAATAACACAACAAAAGGCAGCAGTTAGAATGATAACAAATTCTCACTCCAGGCAACATACTCCACCAATATTCAAAAACCTAAACTTACTCACCATACAAGACATCCATACTTTTTACTGTGCCTATTACATACATAGAACACTCTATGCAAATATTAACCCACCACTCAAACTTCTTACCAATTTTAACAGGACACATGACCATAACACTAGACACAGATCACTCCTCGATGTTCCCCGTGTCCATCTAACACTATGTAAAAACTCAATGCATATAAAAGGCACGAAAATTTGGAATTCATTACCTGTCATTGCCAAAGAAACCCTACCTGTACCCCAATTCAAAACGATGCTAAAAAACCACCTTCTCACCCAAAGCTAATTGCTCAATATCAAACATTCCCAGCAAAATAGAATAATCAAACGTAAAAACCTGACTAATCAATTGAATGTAAAACCTGTTATGAATATTACATACTTAGCTAATTATTTCCACAACACCTACATTATAATGACCACGTAAACTAACTGCAATGCAATGAATTGTTCTAAATTGTTATCTCACTCAATTAGTTGCATTGCTACAATTAATTGATATGTTCAACTTATCTTCAAACTTTATAACTTAGATATGCAACTTTACTTATTTTATAAATTATCAACCATAACTTTTTACCATGTAGTCTAGAATTAAGTAGTCCTAAGAATGCCCGCAATGCACAGCATATTAGGGGCTTTTGGCATGTACATCTCATTAATAACTAAGTAATACCTATGTAATTACTATGTATAACTATATCTACCATATATAATTGTACAATGTCTAAATAAATTATTATTATTATTATTATTATTATTATTATTATAATCACAATCGGTGTGTAGGGAAGTGCCCCTCACCCCCTTTCCCGGGCTGCCCCATGTGTAGTAAACAGTGACCCTCTCATAACCCTTCACTCCTACGCCTCAACCATTCAACTCCCCCGCCTCACCCACCCGACTCCCAGCGCCACCCTATTTCCCCTCCCAGCCCACGATAGCACAGGGTGTGCTAGGCTCACGGGAACTTCCACTGCAGGGGCAGCGCCGTGGAGTTCGACCGCGAGGCAGCTGTCAGGTGTGCCACTGGTAGTGTGAACTCAGTTCATCAAGCTTCAACATCCGTGCACATGGTGGATGTCTGGGCACCCGGAGGGCTCCAGGTGGGAACAACCAACAACCCCTCCCAGCAGACAGAGGGCCTGGGATCTGCAATCAAAGCGTCCACCAGGACATTGACACGTCCCCAGGGCTGCTCTCCCTCGGGCTGCTATCGATGGTGCTCCTGCAAGCAGGAGATCCTGGCGCATCCTGCGCTGTTTGCAATGGCTGTCTGGCTGTTCTGCCGAAGAGGGACAGGCACCTTGCAACATCTGTTGTTGGGGCAATGGATGCATTCCCTAGAATATTGCTCATTACTCTGTCATTTGTTCATGATTGTAACCATGTATGGACGTGTTTATGATTCATTACCTTTGTAACTGTCATGATTGTGACCAGCTCTACCTGGAGCTCATTACCTTTGCAACTTGTCATGATTGTGACCAGCTCTACCTGGAGTTCATTACCTTTGCAACTTGTCATGATTGTGACCAGCTCTAGTTCATTACCTTTGTAACTTGTCATGAGTGTGACCAGCTCTACCTGGAGCGCATTACCTTTGCAACTTGTCATGATTGTGACCAGATCTAGTTCATTACCGCTGTAACTTGTTCAGCTATCAAAACTTTGGAGTCCAGTCTCTGGACCAATTATGTACCTCTGTAATCTTTTGACTACCGCCCACAGGATTGGTATGGGGTGCATAATAAAGATATTAAACTAAAACTAACTTGGTCACTGTGAAAATGACGTTTGTTCTGGAGGATACTTGCTAACTTACAAACGTCATAAGTTATATCTGCACTTTCAAACCAATAACTTAAAAAAAAATCAGAATTCAAAATTCAATTTTTTTTTATTTTTTTTAGTATACAAACTAGTTTACATGTAATAAAGTATTGTTAAGCACAAAGAAAACCACTAGCATGCATGAGCATTTCGAGAAGACTAATCCTAATGATTATAGACTACTTAAAACTAGACACAGGTTATGGAGTAGTAAACTTTAATTGTGTATTATTACAAAAAAAAAAATGAAAGGGGCCAGTATATGTGAAATACAAAGGAGGCTCTGGCCAGAGAAATAGAAAATACGTATTGAACTTAAGTTTAAGGACTAATACAGGAGCCAAAAAATACAGGCGGAACTTAAAGCCATAAATGAAAATAAACAAAATGCTTCTTTTTTTATGCTAAATCTAGCTCAAAAAAATCACATCCAGTATTGAACCCCTGTTAAATGAGATGGGACTTACACGGATGACAGCAAAGAATGAGTGTAATACTGAAGTCCCAGTATGACTCAGCGTTTAGTGAGCTGTTAATTAGACTAAAGGTCGACAATCTAAATGATTTTTATTTTATGATCGAGACTCAAAAGAATTCAAGAATTTGACATAATCCTAACACCACAGGACTTTGAAAATGCAATAAATGACATGCCCATGCACTCTGACCCAGGCCTGCTGTATGACCCCTGTGGTTTAGCGCTTCTTTTGATTATAATAATAATCTGACCCAGGCCCAGACTCTTGAAACACCGTGTTCATCAGGAACTGCAAGAAACCCCTTTCAAATCCTTAAATATTCTATGGAGAGGGAGCATAGACACGAGGGTCATCATACAGTCACTAAAAACAACAGACATAGCCCACTCCACAAAGGTGGCAGTAAAGGAATTGCAAAGAATTACAGACAGATAGCATTAATCTCTCTCTGTCAGATATGACGATGAGGAAAAGGATGGGAGCAGTTGTAGAACAGAGCTTTTCATTACCCGCCCCTGACTTTACTGTTTACTCTTTGTGTTCTATTTGTTAGGAAATTATAGATCCATCTGCCCACTTTTGCTTTTATTCCCTTATCACACATTTTGTGTGCTATTACACCATAATCACACTTATTGAAGGCTTTCGCAAAGTCTGTGTATACTATATCTGCGTTTTGTTTGTCCTTCAGAACATCCAAGACCATGTCATAGTGGTCCAGTAGTTGAGACAAGAGCAATTTGCTCTAAACCCATGCTGCCCTGAGTTGTGCAACTGGTGGGTATCTAAGTGGTTGGTGATCTTGCTTCTTACAACCCTTTCAAAGATTTTGATGATGGGGGGACGTTAAGCCACAGCACCATGTCCTCCTTTGCTGATGATACCCGAATTTGCATGGCAGTGTCATCCATCGAAGACATTCAGATCTCCAAGCGGACATTAACCAAATCCTTAAATGGGCGTCAGAAATCAATATGAAATTCAATGAAAACAAATTTCGATTACTCCGCTATGGAAAACTCAAGGAAATAAAAACTGCATTGGAGTATAAAACAAATTAAAACCACACAATAGAGCGAAAAACTAACGTGAAGAACCTGGGAGTAATAATGTCAAAGAATCTCACTTTCAAAAATTACAATAATGTATCTACCATATCTGCTATGTAAATGATAGGATGGGTAATGAGAACCTTTATAATTAGAGTTGCTAAGCCATAATGATTGTTTTCAAATTGATTGTTCTCTCTAGGCTGGAATATTGCTGTACACTAACGGCCCTTTTTAAGGCAGGCAGTTAGTGTACAGCAATTGTAGACCTTTAGACTATACATAGAACTTTCATGGCATGTACAAGTACAATAAATCACCTAAATTACTGGGAACGGTTAAGTCCCTTGATTTGTACTCCCTGGAATCCAAGCGAGAAAGATACATGATAATATACATTTGGAAAATTCTAGAGTGACTAGTCCCAAATCTACATAAAGGAAATCACTACCTACGAAAACAAAGGACTCAGCAGGCGATGCAACATCCATCCAATGAAAAGCAGGGGCGCTACGAGTACACTAAGAGACATCACAGTGTCAGGGGCCCAAGACTCTTCAACTGCCTCTAAACATACATAAGGGGGATTACCAGTAGACCCATAGGCTGTGGTTTGTACGTCAGTTTACGTTTGGCCAGCAATAACAGCCTGGTTGATCAGGTCCTGATCCACTTTTTTGGGTTATCCTAGGTTCTCTACACATATGCTGCTATGTATGATAATGTATGAAAATGTATTTGTGTATACCTGAATAAACTTACTTATTACTTACGCTGCGAGGCCTAGTCATAGACCAGGCCGCGTAAGCATTGATCCCCGAAACCAACTCCAGATATACTACAGGTAATGTTTATTACTTTCGTAATGTATATTATTTGCAGCATTTAATAAAAAAAACATGTTGAAAAGGAATTGAAACGATCAACGTTAAATAATATTTATTTGTTCAGTTTTAAAAAAATAATTGTAAGAAAATATATAAAAGCATTTTAAGCAAAGAAAAATGACATAAAAGTTTGGAAGCAGAACAATTTTGAACATTAATTGTGGTGTATAGAGTTGAAACTTTAACAAGTGTGATTATTAAATATTATCATATTACACACACACACACATATATATATATATACGTATATATATATATATATATATATATATATATATATATATATATATATATATATATATATATATATATATATATATATATATATATATTTTTTTTTTTTTTTTTTTTAAACAAGTCGGCCGTCTCCCACCGAGGCAGGGTGACCCAAAAGAAAGAAAATACCCAAAAGAAAATACTTTCATCATCATTCAACACTTTCACCACACTCATACATAATCACTGTCTTTGCAGAGGAGCTCAGATACGACAGCTGAAAAGTCCCTCCCAGCTGTCACTATCTCAGACCCCTCCTTTAAAGTGCAGGCATTGTACTTCCCATTTCCAGGACTCAAGTCCAACTAAATCAATTAACTGGTTTCCCTGAATCCCTTCACAAAATGTTACCCTGCTCACACTCCAACAGATCGTCATGTCCCAAAAACCATTTGTCTCCATTCACTCCTATCTAACACGCTCACACATGCTTGCTGGAAGTCCAAGCCCCTCGCCCACAAAACCTCCTTTACCCCTTCCCTCCAACCTTTTCTAGGACGACCCCTACCCCGCCTTCCTTCCCCTACAGATTTATACGCTCTCCAAGTCATTCTACTTTGATCCATTCTCTCTAAATGACCAAACCACCTCAACAACCCCTCTTCAGTCCTCTGACAAATACTTTTAGTAACTCCACACCTTCTCCTAATTTCCACATTCCGAATTTTCTGCATAATATTTACACCACAATTGCCCTTAGACAGGACATCTCCACTGCCTCCAGCCTCCTCCTCGCTGCAGCATTTGCAACCCATGCTTCACACCCATATAAGAGTGTTGGTACCACTATACTTTCGTACATTCCCTTCTTTGTCTCCATGGATAACGTTTTTTGTCTCCACAGATACCTCAATGCACCACTCACCTTTTTTCCTTCATCAATTCTATGGTTAACCTCATCCTTCATAAACCCATCCGCTGACACGTCAACTCCCAAATATCTGAAAACATTTACTTCTTCCATAATCTATATATATTATATATATATACGTACAAAGTCCCTGTAGAACGCAAAATGGCGGCGGTCCCCCACCCCCCGCACCCCCACTTCCGCCCCCCCTTCCGGTCGGCCCCCACCCCCTTGACCCCCTCTTGACCCCCCTTTTTTTTTTTTTTTTTTTTTTTTTTTCCCGCGCCCCTTGCCCGCGCCCCGCCCCGCGCCCTTCCGCGTCGAGCCGCCCCGAGCTGCCTTCTGCAGCGCCTTCTGCTGCGGATCGCCCCCCGCATCTCGATTTTTTTTTTTCGATTTTTTTTTTTTTCGAATTTTTCATTTTTTCAAATTTTTTTCATTTTTTCAATATTACTTCTAATATTTTTTTACTTGACCTCTATGGAGAGTCAGAGATATGGTAACCCCCTATGGGGTCTCTCTTTAAGTTAAAATGAGATACTATCAAGTATAACCCCTATGGGGTATGTTAAAAGAATTAAAAGTGGTGTGACGTCATCACTGGGTCGCCAACAAGTTCATTCAAGCGAGCCCAGGTGTGATGTGACGTCATCACTGGGTCGCCAACAAGTTCATTCAAGCGAGCCCAGGTGTGATGTGACGTATATATATATATATTAGAATCTGTGTACAAATATATAATGTCTAGCGTGTTTCACTTACATTTATATAAATCTATGAGTTTACAACAGTTTTGGCAAGCAACAGTTTAGTAAAGATATAGTCTGGTGTGGCCTGACCCATCACCGTGTGTACTTCAGTATGTCTGGTGTGGCCTGACCCAGCCATCACCGTGTTTACCTCAGTATGGCTGGTGTGGCCTGACCCAGCCATCACCGTGTGTACTTCAGTATGTCTGGTGTGGCCTGACCCAGCCATCACCGTGTTTACCTCAGTATGGCTGGTGTGGCCTGACCCAGCCATCACCGTGTTTACCTCAGTATGTCCGCTTCAGCAGTTTACCTTAGTACTTGTAATGTCCTCTTGAGGAAAATCAACTTGAATTCTCAAAGTAAAGAAAGACACAGACAAAAGTTCATCAACAGCAGCTATTAGTGTATCATAAAGTGTTTTCAACAGTTGAGAGTCAAGTGACTCTAATGTCTAGAAAGTTGGGTGTCTGGTATCGGCTGGGGTGTGAGGCTAGCACCACTGTGTTAAACACATTACCATTAACGTCTAGAACGTCGGTGTTTGGTACAGGCCGGAGGGAGACGCTGGTGTTGATATGGTAAAACCATTACCGTTAACTCCGTTGCCATTCGTTAAACCATTTCCGTTTGTGTAACCATTTCCATTGACTCCATTACCGTTGGCGTGACCATTACCATTGCTGAATCCATTTCCGTTGACCCCATTGCCATTTGTCAAGCCGTTAACGTTTGTGTAGGTATTACCATTGATAAATCCATTTCCATTGCCATTAGTTAAACCATTGCCATTTGTGTATCCATTGCCATTAACTCCATTTAAGTTAGTGTATCTATTGCCGTTTATTCCATTACTGTTAGTGTGTCCATTACCATTGACCCCATTACCGTTAATTACATTGCCATTTGTATAACCATTACCATTAATTACACCATTACCATTACCGTTAGTGTAACCATTTCCATTTGTGTAACCATTACCGTTGCCATTAATTAAGCCATTTACATTTGTGTAACCATTTCCATTAGTGTAGCCATTTCCATTAACTCCATTGCCATTTCCGTTACCGTTGTCAATTCCATTTGTATAACCATTACCATTAATTACACCATTACTATTACCGTTTGTGTGACCATTACCGTTGTCATTAATTAAGCCATTTCCATTTGTGTAACCATTTCCATTAGTGTAACCATTGCCATTACCGTTTCCGTTACCGTTGCCAATCCATTTGAATATCCATTGCCATTAGAATAGCCATTGCCATTAACAGAGGCTACACCATTTCCATTAACGTCATTGCTATATCCATTTCCATTGGTAGTGAATCCACCATTTCCATTAAGTGCACCATTTCCGTTTACTCTGTTGGCATAAATTCCATTACCATTAACAATACCATTAACGACGCCGTTGGAGTATCCATTACCATTACCACTGACGACTCCGATCTGAGCGTTGAGACCATAGAACTGCTGGGCGGTGGAACAGTCGAAGTTGTACCACCAGTCACACACGAAGTACTGCTGGTTGAAGATGGTACCGTTGGGACACAGGAAAGAGTCGCTCCTGCCATCTGCCTGACAGATGTGGAACACCTGTGGAGGACAACACCATTAGAGATGCAACGTATTATTAGAGACAGATGTGAAACACCTGTGGCGCATAACAAAATTGAAGAAGCAGCGTATTATTAGTGATAGATGTGAAAGTGTGTATTAGGATTGTACATGTAAAATACCTGCCTCCTCTCGTGTTGTTAATGGTATGTAACTTGAAGATGTTTAGTGTAGTCTTTTAACATGTTCCTGAACTCAGGGCAAATGTTCGACTGCTCCTCTATGCCGAATATCACAAATTTGTCTTGATATGAGACTTGCTATTGTTATTTTCATTTTTTCTGACTTCATCACAATTTGCGTATTGAATTATTATCTGGTTGACTGTGAAAATAAATTAAAAGCGCGATTTTGTGCTCCTTTGTCAAGAAGATAATTATGTTTAGTCACTAATGAATGGCCTGATGCACAAATCAAAGTCCGATACTAAGTTGTTAATGGAGTACAAATATATATTTTCTTGATTAGTAATTCAAATTCCAAGATCTAAATACGACAAAAATGTTGAATCATAAACATAAAACAATAGTTCACGATCACCAACTGCTTATTGTCTAGGAAACAAAAGTTTTGCATGAGGTGGTTGAATATTTTTCATAATTTAACCAATTGAACAGCTACAGAAAGCACCATCATTGCTGCATATACTAAAATAGGCTTCAAGAAATACTGATTTCCGTGGTTTGAATGGACTGTATATAACTACTGAGTTATTAAGTGAGCGAGAATTACCTATACCAATATGTTCATCAGCTGCCCTCATTGGCAGTGTTCGATTTACCTGACGTAAAGCCTCAAGGGGCTGTATAACCCCTGTGGTTTAGCGCTTCTTTTGATTATAATAACACCTGACAGCCAGCCTCGGGGGCAGTATGATACTCACCTGACAGCCAACTTCGGGGACAGGGTGAGACTCACCCGACAGCCATAGCTTCATTATGTACCAGTACCAAAAACACTTGCTATTTCCAGTATTCTCATACTCTCAAAAAAGTGTTATCACATTTTTGGGGGGCTGATCTTCATTAAACATTTTGAATCAATGCAAGACATTTCTAAATTCTCGCAAAAACTGACAAATCCAACAATAACAAAATACTAGGTGCCTTAATATTCTTTCCTATGCTCAATAATGCTTGCGAAGTCATAATTTCTAACTTCTTAAATTTAAAAAGCACTCTTAAACGTCATATAAGTGAAAATTTCCACATGTTTGCAGCGAGAAATAAAATGAATGAAAATTTGGCTGTGGAAAAACAAAAATGCAGAGAAAACATAGCAGAAAAAGCATAACTAAATAAGTCCAGGACGAAAAAAATCAGAACAATAAATCAATTAATTGACTAAGAATGAGCTGTTGGCAAAAATAGATTAAGAGATAAACCATTATAGTTAGAACTTTCTCTTCAAATGTACTTTTAAAATGTCTCGGTATTGTTTGATTATTTTATATTTTGAATATTTTATTACTCTCATGCGACTTTCTAGGAAATAATATTAGGTCCCAATTTCTATTTTGTCGCTTAACACTACGTTGGTTGCTTATGATAATTGAGCTAATTTCTCTACATATGATCTTTTACCAACATCAATGATGAACAATACCGACAAATTGAAGAATTAGACACTTGTGCAACAACTGGTAATCTTAATTATGTAAACGTTGCATCAACCAATGACTTTATCAATGCAATGCAGGGACAAACACACAAGACTGAAGAGGAAATAGATGAAATAATTAGTCCCTTGCATCAATAAATATAATGTAAGGTGAGACTATCTTCTGAAGATGAAGGAAATAGATGAAATAATTAGTCCCTTGCATCAATAAATATAATGTAAGGTGAGACTATCTTCTGAAGATGAAGCAGAAAGCGATGAACTATTTTAAAGACCGAGGAAGCGTAACACCACAAAATCAATGATCATATTTTAGTGTAAGACGTGTTTTTTTTATTGTCTTGGTCACTCTGAAAATGACGTTTGTTGTGGAGGCTGGTTGCTAACTTACAAACGTCCCAAATTATGTCGGCTCTTTCAAACCAACAACTTAAGAGGCAAATAAAGTTTTACAGCTAATGAACAATAGTTCAAACAAGAGTATCATTTCTTTTGCACAATTGTTTTATATAATATACAATCTGGAATTTTGTTACATAATTTATTATATATAGAACATATAAATGAATAATATAATTGCAGATTAAAATGTGATGCCATGTGGACCCTTCGAGAAATTTCGAGTGAGGCGGGATGCAGAACAGCCGGGGTAGTGACGCCAGAAGGAGACGCCATACTGAATTTAATGTGTGAACATTGGACTGAATTGTGCAATGTAATCAGGCATTTTCGAAGGTCATTTGTTTTTTTTTTCGGCCCGAATTTGTAATAGGAAACTGTGTTAATGTCCCCAGCTGAAGAATTGGGACAAGAAATTTGCGGGACCTCAAGAACTACATGCGTATGGTGGAAGATAAGAGATGACCATCACTCACAGGGAGGTGCACCATTAGTCCTTTCATTTAGATCTCTAATTGGCCAGTGTAGGGTCTAGGTGTCAGGCAGGTGGTGGTGCGATCCATCTACAGTAATTAAGTTGTAAGTGGTAATACGAATTTCTTTTGTGTACCCAGCAAGCCTAATCATATACACTCCACATTATTTTATAATTTACCGTTATTGGTATTAATGTTAAATATTGTAATTATTAATTTAATGTCAGGTCTAGCTTTTTGTGAGAGTGGGCATCGAGGGAGTGACAGTTCGGCGACCTGCTGTGACTAAGTCCCACTTACCTCACCCAAATTATTTGCAGGTAATAATTCAGGTAATACACTGTAGACCTGCAGATATTTGCTCACATAATAATCACACAATCTTTTGTAGGCACAAAAAACAGTAACGTAATCTGCTAATAATTTTAAACTTCGTGTTTACACTGATAAATTAATAATATTTTTTAACTATTTAACTGTGAGACAGGCTGAAAAAAAATTGTTTGTGGAAAGATTTTGGAAAAAAAGATTCTTGCAGATCGATAGAGCTTGTTTTTTCTGGATCATATAAGACTAAAATGAGAAAAATCTGAAAAAAAACTTCCGATTTTGTGGTGTGTTGAAGTTGGTGAAAAAATGATCACTAACTGGCAACAGTGCCAGCTATGTTTACGTTTTACAATTTATTGACGTTAATATATGATTGTTTTTCTGTTATTTAATAGCTTTTAATGTTTAATACTATATGTACTAGTTTCTTAACATATTAGAAGTGTTTCAAGGTGTCTTAGCACTTGCAAACATTGCTTCACTTGTGATAATAGGTATATATACGGTATAATTTTTTTTTAAAGTATTTTGGTCTTGTAAGACTATGTACAATGAATACTTATAACATTACAGTTGTTTCAGAGGGGTCAAACGAATGAGGGGTAGGGGAAACAGGGGGTAGGGGAAAGAGGGGAAGGGGAAAGAGGAGTAGGGGATTAGAGGGGTTTTGGAGGCGACGACCTTGTGTTCTCCCAGGTAAGGTCGGAGACGACCAACATTTCAATAAAGATCTCGTATTATTGACTTTACTGGGTTATATATATGGTATATGTATATACTATACAATTATTTTAATATATTTATGTTTACTATTTTGGTCTAATAAGGCTATGTATAATGAATTCTTAAAGTATTACAATTGATTTAGAGTATAATATTCATCAAAACATTGAATTATTCATACTGACTTTACTGAGTTATCCTGGGTTATATACCTAGTGTGCTTTGTGGGTGAATTCCACTGTTAGTATCAAGAAATTGTAATAAATTTGGATCGAATAAGCTATCTTTGACTCACTTACACACACCCAACTTGTTAGTTGGGAAGCTCGTGGTTGAACAACAGCTCGTGGTTCCTTTGTTTACTTTTGCTAGTGAGGCGTACTAGTGCTCCGGACATTCAATCATCGCCTGATTAGTTAACCATGATAAATTGTGTGAACACTGCTGGCCTTAGATTTTTTCAAATCTATGAATAGATGGAGGAAGAAAAAAAGTTGTCCCGAGGTAAAAAATATTGGCAGGTGGCTGATTTCTGGGTATGAAAAATAGTGCATACTAGTTCGCCCGACTCTGAACCAGTACCTGCGTTCTAGTATGTCGGACACCGAACCAGCACCTGCGTCCTAGTATGTCGGACACCGTACTAGCTCCTACGTACTAGTACGTCAGACACAGTACCAATACCTACGTACTAGTACGTCAGACTCAGTACCAGTACCTACGTACTAGTACGTCAGACACAGTACCAGTACCTACGTACTAGCACGTCAGACATAGTACCAGTACCAACGTACTAGTACGTCAGACACAGTACCAGTACCTACGTACTAATAAGTCGGACACAGCACCAGCAGCTGGATAGACAGGACGGGGTGCATCACCAACAAGGAATGTATCAAGTGCTGGAGGGCATACACACAACTGAGGAGGAGGTGAAGCAGTTACTCAGTGACTTTGATACCTCAAAGGCGATGGGTCCGGACAATATCTCCCCGTGGGTCCTTCGGGAAGGAGCTGAGGTACTGAGTGTGCCACTTACCATAATATTCAGCACATCCATTGAAACTGGGCAGCTACCCGAAGTATGGAAAAAGACCAACGTAGTCCTCATCTTTAAAAAAGGAGACAGAAAAGAGGCACTAAACTATAGACCGGTGTCACTTACATGTATAGTGTGCAAAGTCTTGGAGAAAATCATCAGGAAAAGAATGGTGGAGCACCTGGAACTGAACAGGATAATTAACGCCAGACAGCACGGATTCAGGGAAGGCAAATCATGTGTAACAAACCTCCTGGAGTTCTATGATAAAGTAACAGAGGTAAGGCAAGAGAGAGAAGGGTGGGTTGATTGCATTTTCCTGGACTGCAGGAAGGCCTTCGACACAGTTCCTCATATGAGATTAGTAAAGAAGTTGGAAGAACAAAAGTGTATATCAGGAAGGGCACTGGAATGGATCAGGGAATACCTCACAGGGAGGCAACAACGAGTCATGGTGCGTGATGAGGTATCACAGTGGGCGCCTGTGACGAGCGGTGTACCACAGGGGTCAGTCCTAGGACCAGTGCTATTCTTGGTATATGTGAATGACATGACAGATGGGATAGACTCAGAAGTGTCTCTGTTCGCAGATGTGAAATTAATGAGGAGAATCACATCGGATGAGGTCCAAGCAGGACTTCAATGAGACCTGGACAGGTTTGACATATGGTCTAGCAACTGGCTTCTCGAATTTAATCCCACCAAATGCAAAGTCATGAAGATCGGAGAAGGGCAAAGAAGACCGCAGAGTACAGGCTAGGTGGACAAAGGCTACAAACCTCGACAAAGGAGAAAGACCTTTGGGTGAGTATAACGCCAAGCACGTCTCCGGAAACACACATCAACCAGATAACTGCGGCAGCATATGGGCGACTGGCAAACCTAAGATTAGCGTTCCGTTACCTTAACAAGGAATCGTTCAAGACACTGTACACCGTGTACGTCAGGCCCATACTAGAGTATGCAGCTCCAGTCTGGAACCCACACCTGGTCAAGCACGTCAAGAAATTAGAGAAAGTACAAAGGTTTGCGACAAGACTAGTTCCACAACTCAGGGGACTGTCCTATGAAGAAAGGTTGAAGGATATAGGACTAACAACACTGGAGGATAGAAGGGTTAGAGGAGATATGATAACGACATACAAAATACTGCGAGAAATTGACAAGGTAGATAGTGACAGGATGTTCCAGAGAGGGAACACAGAAACAAAGGGGCACAACTGAAAGCTGAAGACTCAGATGAGTCAAAGGGATGTTAGGAAGCATTTCTTCAGCCATAGAGTAGTCAGGAAGTGGAATAGTCTAGCGAACGATATAGTGGAGGCGGGAACCATACATAGTTTTAAGATAAGGTATGATAAAGCTCATAGAGCAGGGAGAACAGAGAACCAGTAGCGGACAGCGAAGAGGCGGGGCCAGGAGCTGAGTCTCGACCCCTGCAACCACAGATATAGGGTGAGAAACAGACCTTAGGTGCAGAAACACCTAGTACGTCAGAACACACATACTCGTCAGCACCTACGTACTAGAACGTCACACGCAGTAACAGCACCTACGTACTAGAACGTCACACGCAGTAACAGCACCTACGTACTAGAACGTCACACGCAGTAACAGCACCTACGTACTAGAACGTCACACGCAGTAACAGCACCTACGTCTAGACGTCCCCGCAGTAACAGCACCTACGTCTAGACGTCCCCGCGTAACAGCACCCGCTAGATCACACGAGACACCCCTACGTACTAGAACGTCACACGCAGTAACAGCACCTACGTACTAGAACGTCACACGCAGTAACAGCACCTACGTACTAGAACGTCAGACGCAGTTAAAGGGATAAAGAAAAGCTGTTGTGATAAATAATACTTCAAGAATTGTAAATATTCTCATGTCAAATATTTTTTCTTAATTTTTCTCTTAGTGAAATATTGCATAAATCAACATTTTCTTGAATTTTCAGTAAATTAATATTTAGCTACACAATTAATTAATCATAAATTTTTCTTATATAACATTTTTGTGATGATGATGATGATATTTATATATATATATATATATATATATATATATATATATATATATATATATATATATATATATATATATTTAGTAATGTTTATTACATTCGTAATGTATGTATATTATATGCAACATTTTCTAGAAAAAAATGTGAAAAGGAACTAAAACAATATATGTTAAATAATATTTATTTGTTCAGTTTTAAAAAATAATTATAAGAAAATATATAAAAGCATTTAAAGCAAAGAAAAGTGACATAAAAGTTGGAAAGCAGAACAAATTTGAACATTAATTGTGGTGTATAGAGTTAAAACTTTAACAAGTGTGACTTTTAAATAAATAATAAATAAATAAATAAATTAAATAATATCTTATAATATGTGTATATTGATATATAAAAAATAATATATATATATATATATATAAAATATAATATATATATATATATATATATTATATATATATATATATATATATATATATATATATATATATATATATATATATATATATATATATATATATATATATATATATATATATATATAATTAGTATCTATGTACAAATATATGATGTCTAGATTGTTCCGCTTACATTTATATAAATCTATGAGTTTACAACAGTTTTGGCAAGCAACAGTTTAGTAAAGATAAGGTATGGCGAGGACTGAACCCACGTGTACTCTGTATGTCTGTGTGGCCTGACCCATCGTTTTACTCTGTATGTCTGGTGTGGCCTGACCCAGCCATCACCGTGTGTACCTCAGTATGTCTGGTGTGGCCTGACCCAGCCATCACCGTGTGTACCTCAGTATGTCTGGTGTGGCCTGACCCAGCCATCACCGTGTGTACCTCAGTATGTCTGGTGTGGCCTGACCCAGCCATCACCGTGTGTACCTGTATGTCTGGTGTGGCCTGACCCAGCCATCACCTTGTGTACCTCTGTATGTCCGCTTCAGCAGTTTACCTTATTACTTGTAATGTCCTCTTGAGAAAAATCAACTTGAATTCTCAAAGTAAAGAAAGACACAGACAAAAGTTCATCAACAGCAGCTATCAGTGTATCATAAACTGTTTACAACAGTTGAGAGTCAAGTTACTCTAATGTCTAGAAAGTTGGGTGTCTGGTATCGGCTGGGGTGTGAGGCTAACACCACTTGTGTTAAACGCATTACCATTAACGTCTAGAACGTCGGTGTTTGGTACAGGCCGGAGGGAGACGCTGGTGCTGATATGGTAAACCCATTACCGTTAACACCGTTGCCATTCGTTAAACCATTTCCGTTTGTGTAACCATTTCCAGTGACTCCTTTACCGTTAGTGTAACTATTTCCATTGACTCCATTACCATTTGTGTAACCATTTCCATTGACTCCATTTCCGTTAGTGTAACCATTTCCATTGACTCCATTACCATTTGTCTGACCATTACCATTGACTCTATTACCATTGCTGTATCCATTCCCATTGGTCAAGCCGTTACCGTTTGTGTAGCCATTACCATTGATAAAACCATTTCCATTGCCATTAGTTAAACCATTACCATTTGTGTATCCATTGCCATTACCTCCATTACCGTTAGTGTATCCATTGCCGTTTATTCCATTACCGTTAGTGTGTCCGTTACCATTGACCCCATTACCGTTTGTGTATCCATTGCCGTTTATTGCATTGCCATTTGTAAAACCATTACCATTAATTACACCATTACTATTACCGTTGATGTGACCATTACCGTTGCCATTAATTAAGCCATTTCCATTTCCATTTGTGTAACCATTTCCATTAGTGTAACCATTGCCATTACCGTTTCCGTTACCGTTGCCAATTCCATTTGAATATCCATTGCCATTAGAGTAGCCATTGCCATTAACAGAGGCTACACCATTTCCATTAACGCCATTGCTGTATCCATTTCCATTGGTAGTAAATCCACCATTTCCATTAAGTGCACCATTTCCGTTTACTCTGTTGGCATAAATTCCATTACCATTAACAATACCATTAACGACGCCGTTGGAATATCCATTACCATTACCACTGACGACTCCGATCTGAGCGTTGAGACCATAGAACTGCTGGGCGGTGGAACAGTCGAAGTTGTACCACCAGTCACACACGAAGTACTGCTGGTTGAAAATGGTACCGTTGGGACACAGGAAAGAGTCGCTCCTGCCATCTGCCTGACAGATGTGGAACACCTGTGGAGGACAACACCATTAGAGATGCAACGTATTATTAGAGACAGATGTGAAACACCTGTGGCGCATAACAAAATAAATGAAGCAGCGTATTATTAGTGACAGATGTGAAACACCTGTCTAGGACAATAGTTTTAGAGAAGCAATGTATTAGGATTGTACATGTGAAAGACCTGCCGCCTCTCTTGCTTTTACTGGTATGTAACTTGAAGATGTTTAGTGTATGTAGTCTTTCAACATGTTCCTGAACTCAGGGCAAATGTTCGACTGCTCCTCTATGCCGAATATCACAAATTTGTCTTGGTATGAGACTTGCTATTATTATTTTCATTTTTTTCTGGTTTTATCACAATTTGCGTATTTATTTTCTGGTTGACTGTGAAAATAAATTACAAACACGATTTTGTGCTCCTTTGTCAAGATGATAATTATGTTTAGTCACAAATGATATTTGTGAACAAATCTAAGTCCGATACTAAGTTGTTAATGGAGTACAAATTTATATTTTATTGATTAGTAATTAAAATTCCAAGATCTCAGTCCGACAGTTATGATGAATCATGAACTTTTTACAATTAGTTCACAATCACAAGCTGCTCATCATGGAGGAAAAATAATTTTTTTTGTATGAATCAGTTGTTTGATATTCCTCGTAAGAAGTTAACCTATTGAACAGCTACAGAGAGCACAGTCATTGCTGCAAAAACTAAAATTAGCCATGGTATGAATATACTGTATATAAGCATTGTTATGAAGTTAGCGAGAATTACCTATACCAGTAAGTTCATCAGCTGCCATCGATAGCTGTATACGATTTTCCTGGCATAAAGTCTCAAGGGCAGTATAAGAATCACATGACAGCTGACCATTTGGTCCGTACATAAGTCTCACCTGACAGCTGGTCTCGGGGACAGCGTAAGACTCACCTGACAGCCAACCTCGGAGTAGTATGATACTCACCTGACAGCCGGCCTCTTGGGCAGTATCAGCGTAGTATCCAGGGATCTGTCCACCGCAGGTGAATCCTGTGTCGGGTACGTAAGTCAGGATGGGATAGTCCACGCCGGGTTCACCTCTTATAGCATTAGCCAGGGCGGTGATGGGATCCTCCAGTCCGTTTCCGTTAGCCACTCCGTTCCTGTATCCACCATTTCCATAGCCGTTCCCATTGGTTACACCATTACCATTAATTCCACCATTCACATATCCATTGCCATTTCCGTTGGAATAACCACCATTTCCGTTTGTGAATCCATTTCCATTTGAATATCCATTAGCTACTACTCCATTTCCGTTAAATCCATTTCCATTTGTGTAACCACCGTTGCCATTTATTTGACCTCCATTGCCGTTTCCATTTGTGTAGCCACCATTTCCATTGAAGCCCCCGTTTCCATTTGTGTGGCCTCCATTACCATTAGCATAGCCACCATTGCCATTTCCGTTACCATTTATGTGACCACCGTTGCCATTAGTGTAACCACCATTGCCATTTCCGTTGCCGTTTGTGTAGCCACCATTTCCGTTCCCATTCCCTCCATTTCCATTGGTGTATCCACCATTACCATTGCCTCCGTTGCCGTTAAATCCATTTGTAGGTGCCAAGTAATTCAGCTGCACCGCCAGTGATGCTCCAAGAAGAGCTGTAGGAAAAGAGAAAAATGATTATTAAGGAGAAGTAGCGACCGTCAGGACGCTTCTCTTCAGTATAAATCACGACAGTGTTAACAAAGTAGCGTTTCCGTATCAGCTGCCAGACTCTGCTAGTAAAAAAGTTTTTGTAATGGTTTTTGAGACATCTACTGATTTTGTCAGTGGCTTCTTCATTAAGTGATGCCTCCAGGGCGTTTCTTTGAAAGGGAATGTGATGGAACTGTTACTCGCCAAGTCGCAAGCTAGCAGGCCAATAAGATACATTCAATTAAAAGTATTTCTGTACACTAGGAAGGTTAGCATGGGCCCCACTGCGGCCACAATGCAGTTTTAGGATTGGCTCGTCATGGGTTCTAACCCTATCCGTTTTGTGAGTGATTTACAATCGTATTATTACTAATCGGAAGTCATTTGATGGCGGGTTTAACGGACCTTTAGCTAGTAGCTTGCCACGGACACGTTGGTGTGAAACTTGTTTGTAAAAAATCTGTCTTAAAGTCACAGTGTGGCTTATGCTAATCTTCCTAGTGTATAGAAATAGACCTAGTTGGAAGAGCCTAATTAACTCACTGGACTGCTGGTTTTAGGGCAAGCTTGCCATGGGTTCAAACTCTATCCGTTGTGCGAGTATGGAATCATGTTTAATTTTCGGAGAGATGTGTTGGTGTTTGTAGTGTGGTAACAGTGCACGTTATGTTAGTAAATAAATCCTTGGGCAGCACATGAACATTCCATCACGCTCATTATTGTATAATGTTAGCATTATATATATATCTTTTATTAATACATAAATGTTTTTGTTTTTCTATTGCTGCTATTATTTTTATTTGTATTAGTCTTTGTTTTTTCTTTAGTTTCGAAGCCTAGTCATGTTATTGTGTTTATTTACATGAACTCTATTAATTTATTTTTATTGCTTGTCTTACTATTATACCTGGCACTTATTTAATAAATATTAAGAGTCAGTTCAACATCTCGTCAGCGCCTGAAACTATATTGCTCTCCAAGGAACCAAATATGAGGTGACGCAGGTGTCTTGAGGTATCACCTATCGCCATCTGTAGCACCATCGTTCTTAAAGCTGACAGCTGCAACAGGTGACAGCCACCTGACACACCCACAAGATACTATAAACTCTTCTCTACTTCCATCGTCCTGCACCAATTGTCACTACTACTGCTCTCTCTCTCTCTCTCTCTGGCTGTTATATAGATAGATTGTACTGTATTCTTTCCTACTCATCATGTAGCTAAAGGGATCAAGGTACTAGGATCTAAACAACTTTAGTCAAAATGTATGCAGTCATTTGCCTTCTTATTACATATGTTTTGTCTTCTACCTGAATAAGCAGAAGCTTTTAACAAGGTAGCATTCTGTTAGGCAGGTTACTCAAGATACAAATTAATATTTGTGTGTACTCACCTATTTGTCCTCATCTATTTCTACTCGCCAATTTGTGGTTACAGAGGTCGAGTCTCAGCTCCTGGCTCCGTCACAAAGTGGCCCCTACTGGATTCACCCCTCTCCTGGCTTCATGAACGCTGTTATACCTGTTCTTAAAGCTCTGTGTAGGTCCTGCCTCCACCATTTCGTTGTCCAAGTCATTTCACGTCCTGACCACTGTATGATGTGCGTGTGTGTGTGTGTGTGTGTGTGTGTGTGTGTGAATCACAGTAGATGGTATAACAGGCAACACTCACCTGTAAATACCAAGTGCGTTGTGAGCCTCATCTTGCAGGCTTCAAAGAACTAAGAGTGTGCTTGATCCCTCTGTTCGTTGTCGAAGTGACGGTCGAGGAGGAGCAGGCGCTCGAAGAGGGGCGTCGAGGAAGAGCAGACTTTGAACTGTGAGCAGAGAGCGAGAGTTGTGCATTGGTGGTGGAGACAGCTCTACCTTATATACCGCCGCGTCCAGCAACCAATCTTCAAGGTTCAAGGCCAGAAATGAAATAGCCTGAATGAACCGCATGATGGGTATTACTACAGCGGAACAAGGCAATTCAGGTCATGACACAGCGGTGTACCGATCATCCTAATATGTTTTCAGTCGAATAATATCGAAGTAAATAAGCGTATTCGCGAGATATACGTTATTTATTGCGCATACTAAAACAGCCTACACTACACTACACTAGCCCCGAAGAGTGTGAGATTGACGGCGTGTATACTCAGAGTTGTACTCACTGAGTTCTACACTAACGCTGCAGTCTCTGATAGACTTAACATTTATCGTGTGTAATGCCCTAAGCTCTTTGTTTAGGTTTCTGAATGCTGTTCTGAGATTGTCCAGTCTCGGGTGGAATCTTGTCTTTAAGTTCTGGTTCTGTTTCTTTAATGGCGGTGACCTGAGTTCACGCTCCTGGCTTCGTGGGCTCTATCATACGTATTGTTGAAGCTGTTTATGGAGTATACCTGGAGAGGGTTTCGGGGGTCAACGCCCCCGAGGCCCGGTCTGAGACCAGGCCTCGTGGTGAATCAGGGCCTGATCAACCAGGCTGTTACTGCTGGTCGCACGTCAACCGATGTATGCGCCACAGTCTGGATGGTCAGGTACTGACTTTAGGTGCCTGTCCACCTCCTGACAACAGCCAGGGGTCTATTGGTAATTCCACTTATGTTGATTATCTTTCTTTACCTGGTAGGAATAAGAAACTGTGAACACTATCTTTACCTGGTAGGAGCAGACAAGTGGATCAGAAATGCACACACAAAAACATAAACCTTTATTAAAACTTGGTAAAGATCCATCAAGCGAATCATTTTTATAATAAAGAAATATTGTTTTTTTTTTCATCCAGTATTTCCGAGTGTAACCTATCAAGTCCTCTGAATATCTGGCATTCCGTAATCATATCTGTGAAGAGTCTTCTGTCATTTAATGTTATTAGGCTTTCCTTTTAGTTCATCTCTTTTAATTTCTCGACTAGTCTCATTATAAATCTTTGCATTTTCTGAATGCCAGCTTTAGATTCGTCAGTTACATGTATGCTGTGGAGGCTATTTCTTTGATGTGCACCCCTGGCGATATGCATGGAACTATGCGCACCCCTAGGTCTTCTTCCTTGAGTGAGGTTTACAGCTTCAGTTCCTTGAGTTTACAAATATCTTTTCCCTTTACCCAATTTTTATAAACTTGTATTTGCTGTTGTTGAATTCCAACATCCACTTGTCTGACCATCCCTTCAGTTTGTCCAGATCATACCGTGCCCTTCACTTGTCTGACCATCCCTTCAGTTTGTCCAGATCATACTGTGCCCTTCACTTGTCTGACCATCCCTTCAGTTTGTCCAGATCATACCGTGCCCTTCACTTGTCTGACCATCCCCTCAGTTTGTCCAGATCATACCGTGCCCTTCACTTGTCTGACCATCCCTTCAGTTTGTCCAGATCATACTGTGCCCTTCACTTGTCTTACCTGGTTTTCCTTCTCTTCATTAATTTCAGTCTGCAAACTGGGATCCATAGGACTTCTTCTGGCATGTCGTTCATATATACCAGAAACCGTACCGGTCCCAGTACATATCCTCCCGGAACCCAACTTTTTACGCTTGTCCATTCTGATACGTCTTCACGATCTGTCACCCTTTGTTGCTTTTTAACTTAGGTATTCTTTGATTCAGTGTACAACCATTTATGTTCTTCCTTGCCTGCCATGCTGGCTTTTGACCCAGTCTACTATGCGGGTGCATCAAATGGCTTTTTGCATTCCTGCAATATACATTTCATCTATTTATTTGGTTTCCTGCTTCATTTCTGTCACCCTATCACAGAGCTACAGCAAATTTGTGACGGTTTATGGAAGTTGTTTCTCCAGGTGCTCCACCACTTTGTTCAGATTATTTTCGTCTTTACTTTAGTTAATATGCATATGAAAGATACTGACCCTTGTGGGTTTTAGCATCTCCCTATGAATACAATAATAATCTTCCTTCTCCACTCACCAGTTTTCATCTAGTGTGTCTGTTACAAGTGTTTCACTTCAAAATTTCCTCTTGCTCAGCCTCTCTCCTCATCTATGCATTTTCGTTTTTAGCGATTCTGTTCACTTCTCTATTTTCTGCTCTCCTTCATTTTCGTACTTTTTCCGTGTTCTTATAGTTCTTGTTTTTACCTCTGGGTGAATTAATGTGCTCTCTCATGTTACCTCCTCTCTCCTCTTTTGGGTATGTATTTTTTTCCTTTCACCTCCTTCCACTGTGTTCAGGAAATCAGTACTTTTTTGCACTGGCTTGTTTTTAAATCGAGTTTGTGCCTTTAGGCTTCTGTTGTGCTCCTCTCCAGGTCTACGTTCACAAGGTATTCGAAACTTAGAAGTATGTGAGTGTTAGCGTCTAGAAGGCTCCCATAGTCTATTTCTCCTGTACCAGACGTGTTTAAAACAAAGACCAGGCTCGGTTTTCTTGGTTCCTTCCCTCCTGTTTCTTGTATTGTCTTCCGTTCTCTCCCATTCTATTTCTTTATGGCTAAAATCTCTCATGGTTATTAGCTTTGTTTTGAACATGTGACCGTTTTTTTTAACACATCTGCTTTGGTGTTAATTATTGTTCTTCTGGTTCATACAACAGCAGCTCTCATATAACAGCAGTGCTGATATGACAGCTCTCATAGAGTGCAACAGTTGGGTATCTTTGCTGTTGAAACGCTTCACCTACACGGTAGGCTTCATCAGTCAGATACAGAAGAGAATGTATTGTAGGTGGCATTAGTGACGATGTAAAGATGATGTAATCAGTGCATCAACCTTGGAGAAACACAGTTTATGGTGGTCATCTCAGTCTGGAGTCGATTACATCGACTCCAGACTGAGGGACTGATTACCTCAAACTCCTTCAAATCTTCACCATTCTTCTCTGTACAGGACTCATGAAGCCACTGTGTAGCGAAACGTTTCCTCAATAAAGATACCCAAGTGCTGCACATGTGTCTAATTTATCAACTCATATTCGGCCGGCTAGTTTTAGGACTGGCTTGCTTGTCAAGGGTTCCAACCTTCCGTTGGATGAGTTGTTTACAATCATGCCAGTGCAATTTCGGGGGTGTTTCTGAACCTGGTTAGGCAGAATTTCCCCCTTTCTGAACCCTTGTCGTACTTCATAAACATTAACTCCTGTTTGCTCTTAGGTGTAACTTCCTTTCCTCTACCATGTTATGTACAACTCTCTCTCGTGTCACCTGGAGTTTACCTGGAGAAGGTTTCCTGGGGTCAACACCCCCGCGGCCCGGTCTGTGACCAGGCCTCGTTCTTTGACATTGTTCTCTGGTTCTGTTCACATTCATAGCAGTCTTTTGTTTTCCCGTCCTTAACATGGTATTTGTGTGGCATTGCGGGAAAGGGGGGTGAGGTAAGTGACGGCTTAAGGGACGTGGGGGCTCCTGGCCAGGTTTTGATTCGACTGTATAACTTTCACTGTACCACGTAGCAAACTACAGAATGAAATTAAATGCGTCGATGCAGCGTGTGAATGAGGTAATAGCTCCTCAAGGAGACAATTTTTTTATTTTATATTTTGAGGTTGCCTCTTCACGATGAGCATTGGATCTGCTATCTCCACCATGATTCAGCTGTGTTTGGTTCACCGTAAACTGACTCCCAGGTTGGAGTTACTAGTTACTGGTCACGCTGACACGACTGATCGCCATGCAGACACAACAGTGACATCAGTAGGAAGACAACAATGACTTCAGCAATAAAACACAACAGTGATTTTAACAGGCAGATACATCAGCGACTTCAGCAAGCAGACACAATAGTGACTTCAACAAGTAGACGCAACAGTAATTTCGTCAGGCAGACACAACAGCGACTTCAGCAGACAGACATAACAATATCTTCGCCAGTCAGACATAACAATACGACATACGTGAAAAAAAAAATAAAAGTGAAGGGATTCAGGGTTCGAAAATGGGCAAATATGCGTTCACTTTAACTAATCATCTAACTGCCTTAAGATATGTGAGTGAAGAATACAGCGGCAAGAGTCAGCAGAAGTTTGCCAACGCGTATTGTATGTTAATCATACGAGGCGTTGTTGCAAAAGAATGTCAGTAATGCGTTTCAGTGCCGGTGGCGCATGTATGAGTCGCAGTAAAAAAAAAAAAAAAGTTAAATGCTTAATATAGATAGCTCTGAAAAACAACAACATATATAAATCATGCAGGTTTACACAATGTTATGTGCTCATCCTTCGTATAGTTCTTACCTTGAGTGTGCAGCTGATATATTGATCATAATCGTGTAAACAGTCGTCACTATAGTACACCTTGTTTAACTCGAGGCTCCAACAGTCTACAGCATGTGTTCCAACGTATGTTGGAACACATGCTGGAACATTCTTTGGAACATACGCTGGAACATATGTTGGCTGGAACATATGTTGGAACGTGTACCTGGAGTGTGTTCCTAGGACCCCAACCCCCTTCCCAAGTCCCCTGCCCAGCCTCAGATGAAGCCGCCCGTGTAGAAATACCTTCACTATTCTCTGGCTTAGTTCTCTTGTTCCGATACATCATTTGTATACATGTCTCCTGAGTACTCCAGGAAACATAACAATCATACAACTAGAATTCTGCAATATCGTGACCCCTAACTCACATTACGTAAGGAATACTGAGGACCTATGCAGCGTCCTCAATCATCATTATCTATTTTCACCATTGACATTACAGGCTAAGAGCTGTTATCCTACTTAGCTCATTTTAAAGCCCAACATCATCTAAATTATATCACTGATTCCCTGCCCCAGAACGGGACTGTAACATACAAATAACACTCAGGTACCTATTTACCGCTAGGTGAACATGTGCAGCGGGTGTTAGGAGATTTGCTCATGTATCTCTACTCTTTCACAGCGTTACTAAATGAGTCGAATCTGAAATGAGACTCGTTGACCAAGATTTTTTTTTTTTTTACTGAACCAGACGGTGAAGAGATAAACCTCTGACCCCGATACCGAAGTAGACCTGTAACCTAACCTGATACTGAGGTCACTACTAGGGAAGATGAGGTCACACATCGCCAGCCTCTCACTGAGTCCCGCTCCAGCCTACTTCGTCTGTTCCATTTATTCCCAAACAGGATCTTGCGCTGATTTTTTTTATGAGATATTGTGCAGTGTGTTCGAACGTCGGTAAATATTATAAACCAGGAAATGGGAAATAAGGGAAAGTAAAAAAAACAAGTAAATGTAATTGAAGCCGCTGAAACTCACATTTCCGCCCTGCGGTACACAACCCTGCGGTACACAGCCCTGCGGTACACAGCCCTGCGGTACACAGCGCTGCGATACACAGCCCTGCGGTACACAGCGCTGCGACCTAGTTTGCATCAACAGTCAGCTTGCCCGCTGCTTAAGCCCTTATTTATTGAAATTAAACAATGACTATTTCGTTCTGCCCTTGGCACTACTTTGAAGGCACTTGAGTCTCATTACGGTGCCATTGTGGTCAGGGGAAACAAGGCCAGACCTGATTAGTGGGGCTCACCTGCCTGGTTGTTAGTGCTGACTTAAGGGTAACGATGACAGGTGACGGACGCAGTTTGGTCCTTGGAAAGTATTAAGTGGCAGCGGAACCTTCCATTTAGTAACTCATTTGAGTGTCACATCACTTTTAAGTGAAGCAGTATGGTGAATGTTTAAGTAGAATGACCTCAGTCTATATTAATTGTTTGTTTGTTGTTGTTGTTTATTTTTGTTTCATTGTTTTTTGTTATTGTTAGTGTTGTTGTTGTTGTCATGGAAAAAAACGACAAATCTTTGAAGGATATTTAGATCTGCAATTCCTTCAGTCTGTCTAAATTAGTTTATTTGTAGTTGTTGAACAACTTTTTTTTTTTCTCTCTCTCTCTCTTCTCTCTCTCTCTCTCTCTCTCTTCTTCTCTCTCTCTCTCTTTCTCTTCTCTCTCTCTCTCTCTTCTCTCTCTCTCTCTCTCTCTCTCTCTCTCTCTCTCTCTCTCTCTCTCTCTAATAATTCTTGTGGAGGGAGTTGAGCGCCGAGGAGCCAGGAGCCACACACTGACCTATTGTGTTCACTATATGTTAGTTGAGGATCAGACAATTACAACAACAGGACGCTTTTTTTTTCCGGGATTAAAATTGGTGTTTCCTCGTGGGTCATTTATTTGGGATTGGAAGAGTGTCAATTAAAAGTTGCTGCTTTGAGAGTGTTACGTGTTAAGTGTTACGTGTTAAGTGTTACGTGTTAAGTGTTACGTGTTAAGTGTTACGTGTCTCTACTTGAGGAACATGATTGCCAAGATCCTGGAAGTAATTATTATTATTATTATTATTTTATTATTATTATTATTATTATTATTATTATTATTATTATTATTGAGGAAGTGCTAAGCCCATAGGGGGTCATACAGCGTCTGGGGAATGGAATGCAATAGGTTTGTTCCAAGGAAGAGGACGATAGGTTCAATTCCTTGGATTAAAAGCCCAACAGAGGCATCAAGAAACTTTCCTGGTGGAGTCCTGCGGCAGGAGAAATTGCTACAGGTTTGCAACAGGTCGTCAATGATTAATGACCTGAAGCCAGGTCAAGGAATGGTTGAGGCATCAGAACTTTCCTGTGACTTGCACCACGAGTCTGGTCAAGCCAGCTTAAGTCTGGTCAAGCCAGCTTAAGTCTGGTCAAGCCAGCTTAAGTCTGGTCAAGCCAGCTAAGTCTGGTCAAGCCAGCTTAAGTCTGGTCAAGCCAGCTTAACAAGACACAGGTGTAGAACTTAAGACTTAAGATCAATAAGATTGACGTAGAGTTGTAGCGAAATAAAAACGGAATATCCGTAGTTGTTGTTTTTGAGGAGGAACCTACGACAACCACAGCCGTGTGAGGTTTCCAGGATGAGGCGGAATATGACAATAAAACCTGAGGTTTATATAGAGTTTTAAAAAAACATTTCTTTGTATGAGAGGAACAAGAACAAGTGTTGAAGACTGAGGTCGAGTTACAGTGTTGAGAAGACACTGTCCAGATAATACTTCAGTATTTCGTGAATTGTGTTCGTCAAATTGCATATATTGTGGCATACATGGAAGAAATCATAATAAAACGCGTGGTTGCAAATATGAAAAAAAACCACATTGAAAATGGGAAATAAAACATGAGGGCTTTCATGTGCTTACACAAATATCGTCAGAGGATGTGTGTAAGCACATGAAAGCGCTCAGGCTTTATTTACTATTTTGAATGTGGTATTTTTTCATATATTGTGGCAAATATCGAGGCGCGTTTAGTGGGCAGGAAGAGCGACTCTCCACCACTCCCTGCACTGAATGATTCGCACGGGTTTAGCGAATAATGATGTATAATAATTTATGAGACAAAGTATTCACCTCAAATATTAGTGTCCTCTGCTGATATTGACAGCTACATTAGCATTATCTTCAACTGTGCCTTACGGTACAATCTATGAAGAATGGTTAGCGTTCCGTGTGTCTATTTTTTACACTGATTATATTCGTGGATCGTCCGTCAAGACATATATTAAGCATTCATAAACGTGTGTTTGTGAACGCTTCAGTGAGTGTTGAAGGAAGCCGCACCGGCCACTTTAATACAATGTTGACCTTCCGATATTTTTTTCTCATAAATCATCTTAGTGTTTACAAGTTACAAAGGTAATGAACTTTGGGGCCCAGTCTCTGGACCCTATATATACCTCTGTAATCTGCAAATACCTTTGTAACTTGTCATGATTGTGACCATCTGAGTTCATTACCTTTGTAACTTGCTCAGCCATCAAACTTTGAGGTCCAGTCCCTGGACCCATTATGTACCTCTGTAATCTTTTGACTACCGCCCACAGGATGGGTATGGGGTGCATAATAAAGATATCAAACTAAACTGTTTACCTGAACGTAGAGGCAGGAATTGGTGCAGTATGAAAAAGACACAGATGCAGAGAAGTCCTGTATTTGTACAATGTTTCACTTAAAACTGTCTTTTTTCTTATATTAAAAAATCCCAGTATTGGGTAAAATGTCATTAGTGTCTTCTTAATAACCGACGGTCGATATATTATCATTGTCTTCACCTGACACAGGACATTCGCAGGCTCTCTCAGTCACCAGTGTCTCTACCTAGCACAGAAGAGTAGCAGGCTCTCAGTCACCAGTGTCTCTACCTAGCACAGAAGAGTAGCAGGCTCTCTCAGTCACCAGTGTCTCTACCTAGAACAGAAGAGTAGCAGGCTCTCTCAGTCACCAGTGTCTCTACCTAGCACAGAAGAGTAGCAGGCTCTCTCAGTCACCAGTGTCTCTACCTAGCACAGAAGAGTAGCAGGCTCTCTCAGTCACCAGTGTCTCTACCTAGCACAGAAGAGTAGCAGGCTCTCAGTCACCAGTGTCTCTACCTAGCACAGAAGAGTAGCAGGCTCTCTCAGTCACCAGTGTCTCTACCTAGCACAGAAGAGTAGCAGGCTCTCTCAGTCACCCGTGTCTCTACCTAGCACAGAAGAGTAGCAGGCTCTCTCAGTCACCAGTGTCTCTACCTAGCACAGAAGAGTAGCAGGCTCTCAGTCACCAGTGTCTCTACCTAGCACAGAAGAGTAGCAGGCTCTCTCAGTCACCAGTGTCTCTACCTAGCACAGAAGAGTAGCAGGCTCTCTCAGTCACCAGTGTCTCTACCTAGCACAGAAGAGTAGCAGGCTCTCCAGTCACCAGTGTCTCTACCTAGCACAGAAGAGTAGCAGGCTCTCTCAGTCACCAGTGTCTCTACCTAGCACAGAAGAGTAGCAGGCTCTCAGTCACCAGTGTCTCTACCTAGCACAGAAGAGTAGCAGGCTCTCTCAGTCACCAGTGTCTCTACCTAGCACAGAAGAGTAGCAGGCTCTCTCAGTCACCCGTGTCTCTACCTAGCACAGAAGAGTAGCAGGCTCTCTCAGTCACCAGTGTCTCTACCTAGCACAGAAGAGTAGCAGGCTCTCTCAGTCACCAGTGTCTCTACCTAGCACAGAAGAGTAGCAGGCTCTCTCAGTCACCAGTGTCTCTACCTAGCACAGAAGAGTAGCAGGCTCTCTCAGTCACCAGTGTCTCTACCTAGCACAGAAGAGTAGCAGGCTCTCAGTCACCAGTGTCTCTACCTAGCACAGAAGAGTAGCAGGCTCTCAGTCACCAGTGTCTCTACCTAGCACAGAAGAGTAGCAGGCTCTCTCAGTCACCAGTGTCTCTACCTAGCACAGAAGAGTAGCAGGCTCTCTCAGTCACCCGTGTCTCTACCTAGCACAGAAGAGTAGCAGGCTCTCTCAGTCACCAGTGTCTCTACCTAGCACAGAAGAGTAGCAGGCTCTCTCAGTCACCAGTGTTTCTACCTAGCACAGAAGAGTAGCAGGCTCTCTCAGTCACCAGTGTCTCTACCTAGCACAGAAGAGTAGCAGGCTCTCTCAGTCACCAGTGTCTCTACCTAGCACAGAAGAGTAGCAGGCTCTCAGTCACCAGTGTCTCTACCTAGCACAGAAGAGTAGCAGGCTCTCAGTCACCAGTGTCTCTACTCCTTAGCATGGTAAGAGTAGCAGGTCCTCCTCAGTCTGCGTTCCCACTAGCAGCGAGAGTAGCAGGCCTCTCAGTCACCAGTGTCTCAC
>WNWK01008780.1:0-81885 GCA_009830355.1 Cherax destructor
ACACTGCTAGGTGAACAGGGACAACAGGTGTAAGGAAACATGCCCAGTGTTTCCATCCATAGCGGGGACTGATTCCAGTGCGTTGCCAACCGAGACACGGGACCTCAACCATAGTTCGTGAACCTGAAAATAGCATATGTCTGTAGGCGTTTTCCTGTTGTGTTTCCTTTGGGAGGTTTGTATCTATTTGTGGTGCAGAGGTCGATTCTCAGATCCTGGCGCAGTCTAGGAGGTCTCATCTTGGAGGTCGGAGTTTGAGAGAGGTTGATCTGGGAGGCCGGTCAAATCCAGGGATGGACGTACAGCGCCCACCCAAAATCACCCGTCCACCTGGTCACCATCACCACCCAGCCTCGCCAAACCCCATCGCGCACATCACCCCACCCAGTCCTGACTGATGGCTTGGCCCCTCAGGTCTCCCTGAGCAAAATTATGAAAGAGCGTCAGGCTCTTAATGGAGGAAAGTGTGTGGAGGGAGAATTGAAGTAGTGTACCATATGGTATACGTACATATGTATACCATTCATGAACAACGTGTCTTACTTACCAACTTGTCGGTATTGAATACCATTTTGATATTCTGGTGTTCTTATGTTCCTAAGAATGGGAGGGGGAGGTAATAAATATGGAGGCAAGACAGAAGAGGAGGCTAGTTCTTAAGAAGGGAAGGGGAGGAATAAAGATGGAGGCAAGACAGAAGATTAGGCTAGTTCTTAAGAAGGGAAGGGGAGGAATAAAGATGGAGGCAAGGCAGAAGAGGAGGCTAGTTAGGTGTTCTTATGACTCACGAAGTCGTAATGACACGATTGCAAACAAATCATACCACGGGTGGGGTTAGAACTCGCGATCAGAGAGTCTGAAAACTTCAGACTGACTTGTAAGTCACTGGGCCAGCTAGCTTCAATAAGATTCATCCAACTAGGTATATTTCTACACCATAGGAAGCTTATTAAGTTTTTACAGACGAATCGTCTGTAAAAACTTGCATTTGTGGACACAGTGGTGCCTATGCTAACCTTCCTATGGTGTAGAAATATACCTAGTTGGATGAATCTTATTGAAGTTAGCTGGCCCAGTGGCTTACGCGACGGTCTGGAGTTTTGAGACTCTCTGGTCGCGGGTTCTAACCCCACCCGTGGTATGGTTTCACCCATATGCCTACAGGCTTGCCTCGCGGATTCTAACCCCACCCGTGGTATGGTTAGATGTTCTTAAGAAAGGGAGGGGAGGGAATAAAGATGGAGGCAAGGCAGAAGAAGAGGCTAGTTAGGTGTTCTTATGTTCTTAAGAATGGGAGGGGAGGGAATAAAGATGGAGGCAAGGCAGAAGAGGAGTGTAGTTGGTGAGGATGACAGCTCCCTATACATTTTATGATTGATGTGACCATATTTTACAGAGGTTCACCAGCTGCTCTAAACACCAGTTGTGTCCTACAGTTGTGACATCATAAATGTTACAATATATTTATAAGTCGTCTTGGAATTTATGATATTTTTTTCACATAGATGGATTTATAAAAAATATATACATTTAAATCTTTTAGTGAATACCATAGCAAATAATATATGTAAGAGAATATAACATACATGTATTTTGAGTTGTATATTACACAAAGATGCATACAAGAACAAGTATTTCACTCGTACAAAAACTATATTCTATATACACTTAATTAAAACATAAGAAAGAAGGAAAACTGCAGCAGGCCTACTGACCCATGCGAGGCAGGTCCATTATTAAATAATAAATTCGATACATAAAATATTTTAGCAAATATCTCACTAATTTTTCCTCTCTGTCACATTATCTCCATTAAAAAATATATATAATTTCACCATATTTACCTATACAGGAACTTAATTCACATGTATCTTATACAAAATGAGTGGGTGTGGGTGGGTGTGACTTGGACCTGACTGGTTTGGGCCAGTAGGTGACTTGGACCTGCCTAACATGGGCCAGTAGGCCTGCTGCAGTGCTCTTTTTTAAGTTCTTATGTTCTAAGAGGCTTAGGTTCTAGCGCTTGGATCCCTAAAGGTATATTTACACAACCTAAGTTTGTTACTGGAAAAGTCATACACTACTAGAGAAAGTATATTAATGTATAAGACCCTAACTCATTATTTCAGAGTGAATATCAAGTTAGTGTATTTGTTTACCTGGAGAGAGTTCCAGGGGTCAACGCCCCTGGGGCCCGGTTTGTCAGGAAACATGACAAGTGTTTCCTGACGCGGGTCTTGGTCGTATGATGACCCACAGCTGGAGCTTCTGGTCATCTGACCGAGGCCTTTCCCTGGTTGATCAGGCTCTGATCCAACATGAGGCCTGGTCACAGACCATGCCGCAGGGGCGTTGACCCCTGGAACTTTCTCCAGGTAAACTCCAGGTACCCCTCCACCCCTTAAAAAAATAAGGTTATAATTAACTCTCATCATTGATGCAGTGAGAGAAATACTTAAGTGTAAATTCTGTGTGAATAACTTTAAGGAACACAGGAACACACACACACACACACACACACACACACACACACACATACACACACACACACACACACACACAAATATATATATATATATATATATATATATATATATATATATATATATATATATATATATATATATATATATATATATATATACAAAAAGATCACAGTAAACAGGTGATATCAAATATGCAAGACAACCACTATGAAAAATAGAAGAATTCCACGCTTTTGACTACTCACTTATCAAGGAACTATAAAGGAAACATGACAAGAAGGCTTATAAAGGGCAGAATACACCTCACAGTCACATCACACTGTGATGTGATGTGACTGTGTGATGTGACTGTGAGGTGTATTCTGCCCCTTTATAAGCCTTCTTGTCATGTTTCTTTTATAGTTCTGATAATGTGAGTAGTCACAAAGCTTGAATTCTTTCATATGTTTAAAATATAATATATATATATATATATATATATATATATATATATATATATATATATATATATATATATATATATATATATATGTTCCTTAAATATATATTCTGGTGAGTATGTCTCTCTTGATGTGTATACATTGAGAGGAACAATGCATGTACACGTGGAGGGATATATATATCACTATATACACTAATAGTTTATTTTAATTTCAATAGGTCCATATTTGGGATAAAAGTGTTTTTGACTGGTGGTGGACAGGTGACATGCAGTCTTAATGACCCTCGTGTCTCGACAGGTTTAAAACGTAAATAACCAACCTAACTTACACATTATATGGTAAGAAGACTATAAATGCAGAGGCCTTTATTAATGCAACGTTTAACCCACCACATAGATAATGTGATAAATGGTTTGAAAACCGACAATTGTAGATTGAGACATTTATGCAACATATGGGATCTTTTAAGGAAAAGTTTCGCCCCACAGAGGCTTCATCAGTCCAATACAAAGCAGAGTGGGGTATGGAGAGGAGGAGTTTGAGGTAAACAGTGCCTCGGCCTCACCCCTCTCTGCTTTATATTGGACTGATGAAGCCACACAGTGGCTAAACGTTTCCTTAATAAACATTCCCATATGTTGCATAAGTGTCTCAATCTACATAGATAATACCAGAATAGTTCTTCTTAAGAATCATTATTATTATTATTATTATTATTACTACTAAGTAGTAGTAATAGTAATATAATAATAAGCCCGCAGATTACACACCGCCTCGGAAATTGAAGGCTATCAGATTTGATCCAGGGAATGGGAGGGTAACTCCAGCCTTGGATCAAGATCCCTTCACTAGCCACAGGAGCCGCCCCCTTCCCTTCCTTGAGGGGTAAATTACCTAAGATTGACCTTTATGTAATTCACGTGTGTCATCTTCATCATAGCTTCCTTCATTACCTATTACCCACTTTTTCTTTTTCTACCAATACAACATCACTTTCCTCTAAACATAGCAGAGAGAACCTAAAGTTTTTCAAATTAGACACTGGAGTATATTGAAAGAGTTTTGTATTGGCATCGTTCACTATAGCGGGGCTTGTGGGAAGTCTGTGGGTTATTGTCATTGTTATTTACCAACAACTGTGTCCTCCATGCTGGTACGCATCAGCAACCCCGAGTCTATGTCATGATGAATCCCTTTATGTTTTCCTCGTGGCTGAAAGGAGAGACATGATTGATTACATGGAGATATGTGGGTGGACGTAAGCTACTGTCATCAGCTGTGGTCCAGTGCGAGTCACACAGTGGTCGTGGGAGGACGTACAACTCCGCTCTCTCTTGCTCCATTTCTTACTCCTGCCCGTATACTAATCAATATTTGCAACCAGTTGTTGTGTGCATTTTGTCAGAGGTGCAGAAATGTGTTAGAGGAAGCCACTGTGGTGATGTGTATCTATTAATGCGTGAATATGTCACGGGTTGTTGACAATGGTTCGTACTCTGGCGTGTCACATGTAACTGAGAGCAAGAGTAATTCCTGTGACAGTAAGAGTGTTTCGTGTGATGGTAAGAGTGATTCGTGTGATGGTAAGAGTGATTCGTGTGATGGTAAGAGTGATTCGTGTGATGGTAAGAGTGATTCGTGTGATGGTAAGAGTGATTCGTGTGATGGTAAGAGTGATTCGTGTGATGGTAAGAGTGATTCGTGTGATGGTAAGAGTGATTCGTGTGATGGTAAGAGTGATTCGTGTGATGGTAAGAGTGATTCGTGTGATGGTAAGAGTGATTCGTGTGATGGTATAGCAGTGATTCGATGTGATGGTTAAGAGTGATTCTGTGATGGTAAAAAGTGATTCAGTGTGAGGTAAGAGCTGATTGTGTGATGGTAGGTGATTCTGTGTTATTTCTTCATGGTATACGTTCACTTGCTAGGAAAAATTTACCAGGAGCTGTGGTTTTAAAAAGTCGTACTGGAACTGGTGGTGGTTAGAGAAATAAGTGTTCCAAGCGTGAGTTGCAGGAAAATGTCATCCTGGAAGCTGTGGTGGTGGTGCTGAGAAACTGTCGTGATCATGGATGCTGTGGTGGTGGTGCTAGGAAAATGTCGTAATCCTGGAAGCTGTGGTGGTGGTGCTAGGAAAATGTCGTAATCCTGGAAGCTGTGGTGGTGGTGCTAGGAAAATGTCGTAATCCTGGAAGCTGTGGTGGTGGTGCTAGGAAAATGTCGTAATCCTGGAAGCTGTGGTGGTGGTGCTAGGAAAATGTCGTAATCCTGGAAGCTGTGGTGGTGGTGCTGGAAAGGTGTTGTAATCCTGGAGGTTGGGATGATGGTCATGGGAAGCTCTAGTGGTGCCAAGAAGCTGTGGTGCTGCTGGGAAGTTGTATGGTAATCCTGTGAAGCTGTGGTGATGCTAGGAAGCTGGGTTGTGGTCCTGGGGGAGTTGTGGTGTACCTGGGGATCTGTTCAGGTGCAGGGAAGCTGTTTGTTGGTGCTGGGTAACTTTATGGTAATTCTTGGAAGCTGTATAATAATACTGGAAAGCTGTGGTAGCAGCGGGGAAACAGCAAGGTGTCAGTGGGTGCCACAATCAATACTACAGCCCGTTGCTGCGGCTGCAGCAGCAGCAGCAGCCGCCTCGCTCCTGCTGGAGGTCACACCTAACTAGTACCCCTAGTCCCAGTTATGATAAAATAGTGTTTTACAACTATAATGAAAAAGAAACATGTCTCGATCTTCCTTCAGTTTGTCAGTTTTAAGATTAAATCTTTTATTTGTAGTCAAATGAGTGGATTCGTCTTAATAAAAATAATGTCTATACAAGGTCTGCCCATGGATTAGTGCGAATAACTTATTCAAATTGCAAATATCCTAAATTATACGATCATAAAAATTTTGAATTTACATAATGCAAATTAAACATCAATGAAGTTATTTTCGCATAATCAAAAAATCAGGAGGACCCTGTTTGATGCTTAAGGTCAACCTATCCATACAATGTTTTATGAAAATCAAAATGCACTGTATCAGTCGATTCGATAAGAGTACCTAAAATTACTTGTGTAAAATAGCAAAGACGAACTGTTCCTAGTGCCTAACACATTAAAGATGTGGCAGTGTAAAGCTGAGCGAGCAAGGGATTGGGAAAGGTTTGAAAATAATTTATGCCTAAACCAGAGGAGGTTGGTGAGGAGTTAAGACAGGCTATCCTTGAGATACACCACAGTCTTGGCCTTCAAGACCACACCCCAGACCAGGTACTCAAGACCACACCGGTTAAGGCAAATATAAATATATACACAGGTTTGTGTCGGTTCGTGTCTGTCTGTACAGTTTTAATCTCCAACTTAGTATTTGATTTATATCGAATTTATTTTGGGGGAAAATCACTGTCATATCATATGATGAAAATAGTTGCCACTGCAACTATCTTGATATGGGGCTGCAAAAAGCAAGTGTCCAGTATTATAATTTTGCAAGATAATCTAGAAGTTAGCGCTATGATAAGTTGAAATTATTAAGGAATGTATATATTTAGGTATTTCCTCAGGTATTGGATAATATGCGCTAGCCTTTCCATCTGTGTAGCATATTTTACGTCTTCAAATTTCATGGTAACCTTCTTAATATGTGATCATTAATATCAAGTTTTCCTTAAATAAAAAGATGAGTTTGGTTTTATCCATCATTAGGATCACTGACGCAAACAAAAGCATGAATCACTTGGAATTCCCATGACCTTGGTGGAAGGTGGTCATAATTTACCCCGGGGGACAGTAGAGTGCAGGGACCTGTGCTCGCCATGCACTCGTTGTTGCGGGTGTTTGAGAGAGCCTTGTTGTGGTGCACTATTCTTCAAACAAAAGTTGCTTACTCTAGCAAAAGTTCGAGTACCATCAGAAACGTTACGAGAGACTTGTAACTCCAGCACATAATGCATTACACATTTGCCTGGCTTTTTCAGGATGTCTGGTGTTATTTTCACACGTCTCGTGCCATCACTTATTCCAAAATGATTTGTTATTATCCCCATTTTTTTAAGACTGCCAATTTCTGCTGTATATTTGAGCCTAGCCACGGCAGCTATTACCGTGTGCGGTGACGCGAGGAATGTGTCGAGACCTTCACGGAACCACCTCACGTATTTTCATATTTTAGCAAGTTCGTCTATCCCATGCAATAAGCTCTAATACATTATGAATCTCAAAGCAATATTGATGTATAGCTTGTGAAACAGACTTAACTTACTGTATCTTTAACTCAAGGCTGTCATGGGTAGCATTGAAAATTAGGTTGAACAAATATTCTGTTAGTGGGATGGAATGTGAAGGATTTGCCTAGTATGGGCCAACAGGCCTGCTGCAGTGTTCCTCCTTTCTTATGTTCTTATAATGGATACATCAGCATTGCGCTGCTGCCCATGCCATACGACAGTTATACAGTGGGAACAAAAGTTAACTACAGTGTTTTATGAGGGAGGAAGAGTTAGTGGGGGGGGGGTTCAGGGGAGGAAATAGTTGATAGTTTCATTTTTTTTTTTTCCAAAATTGGATGCGTCAACAATGTTTTACTAGCTTATTCTAAATGAGAAAAATAAACACATAAGCAGTATAATGTGATCCTTTATTGACAACGTTTCGCCCACGCAGTGGGCTTTATCGAGTCACAGACAGATCTGTCTGTGACTCGATAAAGCCCACTGCGTGGGCGAAACGTTTTCAATAAAGGATCACATTATACTGCTTATGTGTTTATTTTTCCATTGTGTCGGTATTTTATACCATTTATTTCCATTCTAAATGAGTGGGAACAGAAGCTAGATATATTTCCCTGTTAGGCTCCATCATACAAGCTGGATTTCTTACATGTTGAAATGGTCGGCCTGAGCTGAGAAACTTCAGTAGGGGCAGTGGAGACACAGGTGTAACACTTGGCTAACTTTATTGATGAAACGTTTCGCCTACACAGTAAACTTCTTCGGTCAAATACAATGGAACAGTAGAAGTGAAATAATGATTGTGATCAGTCCATCAACCTTGGAGAAAAAGTATTTGAGGTGGTCAATCGAACAGCCTGGGGAAGAGTTCAGCTTCATGGTCTGGAACGATATGAAGCTGAAGCATTAGATTCGTCAGGAAATATGACAAGTGTTTCCTGACACGGGTCTTAGATGATGACCCGCCGTTTGAGCTTCTGGTCATCTGACTGAGGCCTTCCGTTGGCTTACCGGTCCACCCCTTTAAAAATTATGGTTATAGTTATAACCATTTAGTGAGATATATTACCTGAAGCATGAGAACGAAGTCTTAAATACTGTAGAAGTTGAGGTGGAAGATCTTGAAGACGTTGTAGGGGACGGGATCCACGAGTGGAAGTATAAGGCAGGCCCATGTGGAATCCAACCCTTCTCACTCATAACTAGTAGATACGCGATGGAGCATGGAAGATGTCCTCTGTACTAAGACACCGTTGTGTTGTAGTGTCTGACAGTATTGTTGAATTAAATATATAATACCGAGAAGTTGAGGACATGTCGGTATTTTAAACAATACTGAAGAAAGGGACAGCAACGTAGCCTCACATGGGGAGGGACGGCAACGTAGCCTCACATGGGGAGGGACGGCAGCGTAGCCTCACATGGGGAGGGACGGCAGCGTAGCCTCACATGGGGAGGGACGGCAGCGTAGCCTCACATGGGGAGGAACGGCAGCGTAGCCTCACATGGGGAGGACGGCAGCGTAGCCTCACATGGGGAGGGACGGCAGCGTAGCCTCACATGGGGAGGGACGGCAGCGTAGCCTCACATGGGGAGGGACGGCAGCGTAGCCTCACATGGGAGGGACGGCAGCGTAGCCTCACATGGGGAGGGACGGCAGCGTAGCCTCACATGGGGAGGGACGGCAGCGTAGCCTCACATGGGGAGGGACGGCAGCGTAGCCTCACATGGGGAGGGACGGCAGCGTAGCCTCACATGGGGAGGGACGGCAGCGTAGCCTCACATGGGGAGGGACGGCAGCGTAGCCTCGCATGGGGAGGGACGGCAGCGTAGCCTCGCATGGGGAGGGACGGCAGCGTAGCCTCGCATGGGGAGGGACGGCAGCGTAGCCTCGCATGGGGAGGGACGGCAGCGTAGCCTCGCATGGGGAGGGACGGCAGCGTAGCCTCGCATGGGGAGGGACGGCAGCGTAGCCTCGCATGGGGAGGGACGGCAGCGTAGCCTCGCATGGGGAGGGACGGCAGCGTAGCCTCGCATGGGGAGGGACGGCAGCGTAGCCTCACATGGGGAGGGACGGCAGCGTAGCTCACATGGGGAGGACGGCAGCGTAGCCTCACATGGGGAGGGACGGCAGCGTAGCCTCACATGGGGAGGGACGGCAGCGTAGCCTCACATGGGGAGGGACGGCAGCGTAGCCTCACATGGGGAGGGACGGCAGCGTAGCCTCACATGGGGAGGGACGGCAGCGTAGCCTCACATGGGGAGGGACGGCAGCGTAGCCTCACATGGGGAGGGACGGCAGCGTAGCCTCACATGGGGAGGGGCGGCAGCGTAGCCTCACATGGGAAGGGACGGCAGCGTAGTTTCACAACATGGGGAGGGGGAGAGAAATCAACGTAGCTTTACAACATGGGGAGGGACGGCAACGTAGTTTCACAACATGGGGAGGGGGAGAGAAATCAACGTAGCTTTACAACATGGGGAGGGGAGAGAAATCAACGTAGCTTCACAACATGGGGAGGGGGAAGAGAAATCAACATAACTTCACAACATGGGGAGGGGAGAGGAATCAACGTAGCTTCACAACATGGGGAGGGTGAGAGGAATCAACGTAGCTTAACAACATGGGGAGGGGAAAGAAATCAACGTAGCTTAACAACATGGGGAGGGGGAGAGGAATCAACGTAGCTTCACAACATGGGGAGGGGAGAGGAATCAACGTAGCTTCACAACATGGGGAGGGGAAGAGGAATCATCGTAGCTTCACAACATGGGGAGGGGAGAGGAATAAACATAGCTTTACAACATGGGGAGGGGAGAGGAATCAACGTAGCTTCACAACATGGGGTAGGGGGAGAGGAATAAACATAGCTTTACAACATGGGGAGGGGGAGAGAATCAACGTAGCTTCACAACATGGGGTAGGGGGAGGAATAAACGTAGCTTTACAACATGGGGAGGGGGAGAGGAATCAACGTAGCTTCACAACATGGGGAGGGGGAGAGAAATCAACATAACTTCACAACATGGGGAGGGGGAGAGAAATCAACGTAGCTTAACAACATGGGGAGGGGGAGAGAAATCAACATAACTTCACAACATCGGGTAGGGGGGAGAGGAATAAACATAGCTTTACAACATGGGGAGGGGGAGAGGAATCAACGTAGCTTCACAACATGGGGAGGGGGAGGACACGTAGCCTCACACCGTGAAGAGCGAGGGAAGAGCTGGGGTGGAACTGCTGCTGGTATTCCTGCTGGTGTACTGTGTATGTGTCGGAGTATTTACCTAGGTGAGTGTGTGCGGGCTGAGCGCCAGGGTAACGCCTCTTAACATTTGATCAGCTGAACGTCTTCTGGGTCTCACTTGTGTATTCTTTCAAGGGGTTAATCTGTTTTCCAAAGCCCATTCCATTTCTGTACTACTTTACCCTATCTTACTGTTATAATAGTATAATTATACTCTGAAACGCTAAACCCGTGTGGGACATTCGGTGCAAGATCTGGGGGCTCGCTCCACCGTACTCTGTCAGATAAGGTATCTGTATATAAATTTCATATATTTGGTCGCAACACAAAGAATTGTTCAATATTATTGGCTTTTTTACCTTTTAATTGGTAGAAAGCAGCGACTAAAGACGCCCATGACAGTATTAGAAGAGAATCTTGAGGGTTTTTTTTAATCAGGGGTAGTGCTAAACCCGTAGAGATCATATAGCACTAGGAAAATGGGAGGCATTCATGGTTCGATCCAAGAAAGGAGATGTAGTAGGCCTACTGACGCATGATACATATGCAGTATGAGTTCCAGAGCCCGGCCTTGGGCCAGGCTTGCCTGGTCAACCAGGCTGTTGCTTCTGGTGGCCCGCTGACCTACATATCGATCATAGCTTGGTTGATCTGTCACCTTATGAAGGTACTTGTCTAGTTTCCTCTTTAAAGACTTAAACATTTGCCTCAGCTGTGTTTGACATCTGGTAAGATGTTGAATAATCTGGGACCACGGACGTTGATACAGTGTTCCCTAATTGTGCCCACTGCACCCCTGCTTTTCGCTGGGTTTATTTTGCACTTCCTCCCATATCTCTGATTCCAGTATGCAGTGTGCAGATTTGGGACAAGGCCCTCAGTACTTTCCAGGTATATATTATGTATCAGGTGTCCCGTGGCTGGTAGGCAACGCTCTCGCCTCACACACAGTGTGTTCGTGGTTCGATCCCCGACAAGGGTGGAAACATTGAGCGTGTTTCCTTACACTACTGTCCACGTAGCAAGTATGTACCTGGGTGTTAGTCGACTGGTGTGGGTCGCATCCTGGGGGGAAATTTTTTAGAACCCCAATGGAAATAAGAGTCCCTTGATGACGCACTGCCTTTCTTGGGTGGCTAACCCTCCGGGGTTAAAAATCCGAACAATATCTTATTTCTCCTCCGCTCCAGTGAGCACGTTTCGCCTGCACACTAGGCTTTTTCAGTGTAATAGAGGCATGAAAATGAAGACTTATACTGGAGACAGAGGAAGAAACAAGATGCAGCATTTGATGATATGGTCACCTGTGGGCGGGGCCCACTAGTCAAACCAATAAGGTTGGCCAGAGATATACCCTTGAAGTTGTAGATGTGAAGAGATGCAGCAGTTTAAAAGGTGGTCACATGTGGGCGAGGTTCACTAGTGGAAGTAGGTTAGGCTTGTGGTCATTATTGGGGCCCTCCCACATGTGACCACGTCTTTGAATCCTACATCTCACCACCACTACTAGCTTCAGCATAAATCTCCATCTTCACAGCCGTATTAAGATTTTGCAGCCCCCTGGGCTCCAGGTACTGTGAGGTCCCTGGCTCCAGGTACTGTGAGGCCCCTGGGCTACAGGTACTGTGAGGCCCCTGGGCTACAGGTACTGTGAGGTCCCTGGGCTCCAGGTACTGTGAGGTCCCTGGGCTCCAGGTACTGTGAGGCCCCTGGGCTCCAGGTACTGTGAGGCCCCTGGGCTCCAGGTACTGAGGTCCCTGGGCTACAGGTACTGTGAGGCCCCTGGGCTACAGGTACTGTGAGGCCCCTGGGCTACAGGTACTGTGAGGCCCCTGGGCTACAGGTACTGTGAGGCCCCTGGGCTACAAGTACTGTGAGGCCCCTGGGCTACAGGTACTGTGAGGCCCCTGGGCTACAGGTACTGTGAGGCCCCTGGGCTACAGGTACTGTGAGGCCCCTGGGCTACAGGTACTGTGAGGCCCATGGGCTCCAGTTACTGTGAGGCCCATGGGCTACAAGTACTGAGGCCCATGGGCTCCAGGTACTGTGAGGACCTCCAGTGATATTTTCAAAATAAAAATGTTAAAAAAACATTCAGTGAACAGTTCATCATATAAGTGATGTAATAACATACTATAATTATAAACTTACAACAGTAACTGTGAACATTTTTCACTTAATCTCTGGAGGCCCTCCAGCTGGCGGAGGCCCCTGGGCTGCATTCCCTAAAGCCCATGTCTTAATCCGGGCGTCTTCATACCTCTGTAGTAGATTGATAAAACATGATATGCAGACGAAACTCTCAATAACAATAACAAGTTTGAAGGCCTTCAAATCATTAAAATTGCGACTGCATGTTTTCTGTAAGGGTTCAGATCTGATGGTGTTCCCGCACGCTGGAGAGTCGTTAGTGACAACATTGAGAGGTGCTTGGCGCGGCGGACAATCCACGATCAATATGTCTGGAATATGTCTGGTAAACTTTGTCTGCTTGTGCACTCGCACAATCGGACTTGATAAAAGAATTTCCTAATATCTCTTACGCAGCAAATTGTATATATAAACAGTACTGGGCGCCGCTCCGGCGATATTCATCATTGTACAAAATTTTCCGAACGTTATCCGTTTCACCCTTACTGGTTTAGCGTTTCCCACTAAATTCGAAGCACGATTGTGAAGGCTCCTCCTGTTGCCCAAATCACATTGTACGAGAAGACACACCGTTCATGCTTCCTGGCTGCCGTACACATCATAGTTCACAGGTAATATACAGGAACATAATCTGAAAGTTGGGTGTAGATAGCACCTGCCTCGCTTTCTGTTGTAGGTGAGGTTTTGTTAAGGCATGGAAGGGCTGTCAAGAATGGGAAGGGGAAGGACTGGCGTATGATAGAGCGGGAATAAGGTTGAGTAAACTAGAAAAGACTACGTGAAAAATGTTAAGCGGTCTGACCACAATGGGTGGGTTTTAGTGTTTTTTGTTATTGACAAATATGTTGGGTGTATCAGACAAGTCCTACTTACAAACTATTGAAAGAATTTCCTTCATAGCTTTAGCTGCTTGTGCGAAACTTTTGTAAAGTTAATATTTGACTAAATAATTTTCATTTTTTAAGCTTAAATTCTTTGTTGCGGGTTGTTCCTTGATATATTTTCAACGTGTTACCTGTATATTCTGTTAGAAATAATATAACTAGTGATTTAGACCTGTCTTCGTAACAAAGATTTCCGAGGGTAGAAAATAATGTGTCCATTATTGCACGTTTTCAATTGAGTTGAATCATTGTATAGATGTGTTGACCAAAACAGCAACATAATAGAGAGAGATCTTGCAAGTATGTACAAGATATAGGGTACAGATATTACAATTATTGCTGCGTGTAGATGTCAACCCATATATATACCCTAGTGAACATGGGGTAGCTTAGCCAGAGTAACCACGCAGGTCAGTCATCTTTACGTGAAGGAAGAATGATTTAAATTGTGTTTTTGTAAATATTTTCCCCAATCACAGTTGAAAAAGGACATCATTTAGTTAGATTTAAATAATATAGATCCACACGAGGAGCGGGAGTGTCAGTATTACAACATAAACCCATCCACTACAGAGTCACTTCTGTAATCAGGACCAGGATGGTCAAAGTCATTTGTAGCATCCACAACACAGTTGGTGCTGTCATTCTGACTGATGTCACCCTCATGAGTTTTTTTTTTTTCCCCCACGTTAATGGGGTGGCGCTGCTATACATCTGCTGACATCACTACCAGACTATCGCCAGTAAAGACGATGCTGAAGCATTATCATTTAAAAGAATTCCTGACTTACAAGAAGTAAAGATTACACATCAGAAGACTGGCTATTGTTTATTAAGGTCCGTGCAGAGTAAATCCCATGAATGAATATAGCAGTGTGTGACTGTAGACCACATCTCACGAGCCAGTAACTCTACTGACTTTGTTTATTATTGTGATACCTCGCAGGAAAGATTCCTTGATGCTGCTGAGGGGCGCTTCATATAAGCAATTGTGCACCGCTGTGTGATCTTGCTGGTTTATCGCTTAGTTTTGATTGTAATAATAAAGGACTTGGACCTGATCTTTTTCTTGGATTAAATCTGAGTTCCTCCCGTTCCCCGGGCACTGCATGACTCCCGTTCCCCGGGCACTGCATGACTCCCGTTCCCCGGGCACTGCATGACTCCCGTTCCCCGGGCACTGCATGACTCCCGTTCCCCGGGCACTGCATGACTCCGTTCCCGGGCACTGCATGACTCCCGTTCCCCGGGCACTGCATGACTCCGTTCCCGGGCACTGCATGACTCCCGTTCCCCGGGCACTGCATGACTCCCGTTCCCCGGGCACTGCATGACTCCCGTTCCCCGGGCACTGCATGACTCCCGTTCCCCGGGCACTGCATGACTCCCGTTCCCCGGGCACTGAATGACTCCCGTTCCCCCGGGCACTGCATGACTCATATGTCGTTAGCACTTCTCCGTGAAAATATTGTGATAAGCGACCAGCAAAAGAAATGAGAATGCTTTGAGGGAAGTAAACAGTAACTCGTAACACTATACCGTTGTTTTGAGGGTTGTATGTAATAGGATAAGTAATAGGGTGAAGGCTGGCCTTAGTAAACAAAATTGGGTACATTCTCCAGGTGCTGCTACCTTACTCTTTGATAGTTATATAGTGGGAACAGAAAGTCTACTATGTTCCCCTGGACACGATTTCGGGATCACTGCCTTCGTGGCCCGATCCAACACCAGGCGTCCCGGTGTTTGAGCCACCCCGCACACAGACCAAAGTACCGTAGCCCGGGTGATCAAGAACTCGCTTGAGGCGATAACAAGTTCCCTCTTAAAGACGGACGGGTTTGTTGGTAATTCCCCTCTTGCACAAAGGCAGTGTAGTGATGAGTCTTGGTCCCCTTACCTGCCATATTCTATCACGGGTGACTTTCATAAATGACTATGAAATCTGTTAGCCTGAGCTGACAGATTTCGTCGAGATAAGGATATCGTCAAGAAGACTGGATGATTTATTTTGGGAGGGATGGGGTAGGCAAGTGGCTGAGTAGTATAGTGGTACTGTGGTAAGAGTGAAACTGTCTGTCCTAGCATTGGGAGGATGTGTGGGGTTCTTGTAAAGGCTATGTATGCCCCTCACAGTGCTCACTACACCTGTCATTATTTAACATCACCGCGTATCCCGTTCTTGTAATATAACCTTATTCACTCTTATTAAATATTTATATCGATATGGGAATATCATATGATTTTATCCATTTCATGTTAAACAATTATTAATATGAATTTTAAGACGAAAAACGTTAAGAAAGAGGGAAGTTGTTCATTACAAAATGGTTGCTTAGTGGAACTTGTGTAAGTTAAGATGTTTATATATATATATATATTTTATATATATATATATATATATATATATATATATATATATTATATATATATATATATATATATATATATATATATATATATATATATATATTATAAAACATGTGTTACTATCATGGAGTAACACATGGGATTAATTTTTAGTTTCCTTACTACATTATTATTTGCGATTGTTGATAATGTAACAAAGCTTGATTGACCCAGTAATCTGTCCACTAATTTGTTTAATAAGTTAAAAAAAAAAATCCTGTAAGATTTGACCTAACTTCAATAATCTCATAATTTACATTTTTCTGCGTCATATTTTGACGTGGTATTGAACGTCAATTTCTTAAGAATTTTATCAACTTAAATGATATTTTATTATAACTTAGTCTAGATTGGGTTTGGTTAGGCTAGTTAAGTTACGTAAACCCATGAAAACTTGAGGATTCAAGTTGGACATTTAAATTAAGAAAGGATGTAGGCAAGTACTGTTTTGGCAATAATAGTTGTAGATGAGAGGAACAGACGTGCAGGTAGCATCACTGTGGTGAGAACTAGTGTAGCTTTAAATAAAATGTAAACACACCATTGTCATTGTTACATTCCATACCTTCGACACCATGTTTGCATTGCCGCTTAATTGAAGACAAAAATGCCTCACAGAATATGGTATATTTGAATTGTAGGCCTTGGCCAATACCTTCTAATGTTCTATTCCTTAAAAAAATGTCCTGTGACGAAGGTCTGGCAGATGACTACCCGGGATTGGCAAACGCTGGCGTCCCGGTGCTGGGTATCAGTGATACAGCAAACGCTGGCGTCCCGGTGCTGGGTATCAGTGATACAGCAAACGCTGGCGTCCCGGTGCTGGGTATCAGTGATACAGCAAACGCTGGCGTCCCGGTGCTGGGTATCAGTGATACAGCAAACGCTGGCGTCCCGGTGCTGGGTATCAGTGACACAGCAAACTCTGGCGTCCCGGTGCTGGGTATCAGTGATACAGCAAACGCTGGCTTGCCAGAGTTGTGTATCATTGGCTAAGTCTACACTGACGAATAATGTGTGTGAATTAATTTTCTAGCTCTACCTCATTAAAAACACAGTATCCTAGGATGTTATCCTTCACTTTGCGTCGACATGTCAAACTCAGACTTAAGAGCCTGACAGTCCTCTTTCACTATCTTGGAAAGCAAACATTGGAAGTGTGTGCTTCAGATAGTGAATGCGGCCACCTGGAATTACAAGGCTTACGATCTCCGATGTTTACACTTCTTTCCTTCTGTTCTTGGTTGCCGCCACTTCCCTAGCACCTGTAACTGCTGTTCCACCTATATAACATTATTAGGCACGACAGTTACGGAGCTGTTGCCAACTCCATGACAGCCGGAACTGTTGGTGGGTTTGCCATACAACGAAGTTCTGTCAGCGATTTCGCTGTCTTAACTGTGTTGGGGCTCATTGTGGTTTCCGACGGTGTTCCCGCTTTTATATGGGAATTTGAGCACGTTTGCAAGACATGGTAATTATAACCAGACCATTTTCCATCTCCGGCAGCAATGCTTTCTACCAGATATTTATTATACCCGTATGACCTATCGAAAAGGCGTGCTGTTGACAACAGTGAATAAAAGACACTTCGTTGAATAAGGTTTTATTGGACACGTGATAAAGATCAACACATCAAAACACTGTCCCAATAAAAACTTATTCTGCGAAGTGTCATCTTAACCCGTGACACTTCGTACTAGCTCCCCAACGGCACGGCACCTTACACTCGCTGTTTTCCTATACGTAACCATTTCCTGATACACTTGAGACTCATAAGAACGTTAAACTAGAGGAGCATTACATTCCATCCCTCTCAAACTTGTAAAATCTGAACGCTTTCTTTGACTCTCAGGGCCATAATATTCCACGAAACGATGACAAAAATGTTTCCGTAGCACTAATGTGCAACTCAGTGTTTGTGACTCTTCTCTCCTCCATTGAATATCTTAGAATTTTCCATTCCTTCCGCTCCGGAAAAGTTGTCTTCTGGTATTGTCTTGCCACCCACCACATCTAATCCCCTCGTAACATATCTTAACCTCTGTCGCCAAATCCTGACTTTTGTAATCCAATTAGTTTAAATTCTTTATTCTCTCTAGTTGCCTGTTCATTATATTTATTGAAATGACGTGTTTAAGAATACAATTCTTTTACCCTTTTTAAATCTAAATATGGGACCAAATTACAAGTGGCGGGCTTTAAGCAACGGTTTACGAGGCTTCAACAAGACATGGGTGTTTAGCCCTTCATTTTTTGTACAACAATCGTCCCTGATCTCACTCTCATTGTAGGTTTAGCGCTTCTTTTTTTATTATAATAATAATAATGACCTCTGAGTTGAGTGAAGTTAGGTAGCGTCCATAGCCAGGTGCCTCTGCCCCCTTCTGAAAGTTGTGGCGCTACTTTTGAAAACGGCTTTGGCCTTTCTACCTAGGACATGGTTTTTTTTTTTTTGTCGTTAACGATTTAATCATGTTATATATTTACACTATTTTAACTTTTCATTGTGTTTCTTGACGTTTGTCTCTTGGTGTTAATTTTGTTGAAGGATAGCTTTGGCTTGTGAGTGTTAGTGTGTGGGGTTGTATATCAATATTTATTGTCAGAATCACTGAATGGCCTCGCAGGTCGAGGCGCATTGTAGATTCAACTTGCGTCCTTCCATTGACCCTTTACGTAATGCCTCGCACAATGAGTGTACACTAAATTTTCAACTTGGGCTCCGATACAATAAATCCTGAGTTGATTTCGATAACTGGCATAGGGAATGTTCCTTATGCTCCTTAAATTTTAATCGCCATCATTCCTTGCAAGGGGGGCAGGGGTACCTTTATGCTTGTGAAGGACTCTTGATTAGAGGAATTAGAACTGCTCTCCCTTTCCTCTAATCAAACCTTATTACCTACTATTACCCAGGTACTGTAAGACCCCTAGGGGTTTAAAATTTCCCATGAATATTTTAACAATACTACTATTATTTTATTTTGGGTTGTGACTCCCTTGGTGATATGTTGAACCTTTCCTCACACGTTTACCTTTGCATGTCTTAAACCTTCAAGCTTCGATCCATGTGTACCCTGGAACCTCTGATTCATTCCAGTATTGATATTTCGATTAGTTGGTCTACCAACGCTGGCGTGCAGTGCCCTCACTTTTTTGTTATTCAAAGTATATCCGGAAAACCCCCCACCGAACTTTATGGTATTAGGTTTGCACCACCAGATAAGAACACATTAATCCCTAGAATAAGAATTAATGTAAACTCTCATCAGGTTACGTTAGGTAAGGTTATCAGGGAACAGGACAAGTGTTTCCTGACGCGATGCTTTTGGTCATGTGACCGAAGCCTTCCGCTTGCATACCAGTCCACCCATGTTATCGCTTACTTATGGTAAAATATTTTTATAGGGTTATGAGGCCTAAATTAATAAAAGAATGTAGTATGTGTAGTTACAGGAATCTTTAAGAAACTAGTCTGGTCATGTCTTATATTTGTGTAAAGAAACTGTTAACTCTGCTATATAGTGTTATATTGCTGTATGGCCCCTGTGGTTTAGCGCTTCTTTTGATTATAATAATAATAGTGTTATAATATTCCTGTCTCGGTAACCTTGTTCAAGTGCTACTTCAGTATTAGTATGGTAAATAAGTGTATTACTTTATATTTTTATATATCATTTTCTCCAGTAGTATAATATCCCTGACGTTTAAAGTACTTATTAAGTGGAGGTTGTTGTGCAAGTGCTCTATTGGGAGGTGACCCCTCAAGGGAGGTTCCTTGACGCTGGTGAGGGGCTCTTGATCTAGGGAATTGGATCTGTGCTCCGGTTCCCTGAATTGAGCCTGAATACCTCCCCCCCCACATGCGCTGTATAATCCTACAGGTTTAGCGCTCCTCATGATTATAATAATAATATTGGGAGGTGAAGAGGCAGTTAGCAGTACCCCCCCCCCTCCCAGCTCCATGACAATATCACTTTATCAAGAATCAGTAAAATTAAATCTTGGTTGAAATGTATAAAAAGAACAAACAAAGTTAGACCGAAGTAGATAATCTTGTAACAACTTTGAAATAGAATAATTTAGTTGTAACAGCTGGTGGAGGTGGTGGTCGATATTGTGACGTCAGCATCATCTGGGGCGCAGGTGCCACGTCACCGCTGTTTCATAGAACGGTTGATAATGTACAATATATATATGTAAGGGGAAGGAAGGAGAGCTGAGAGAGGAAAGGGATAAATGGTGGATGTAGGAATAGCGAGACTTGGTGGTATGTTGTTGGGTGAGGTGATCGTATCACTGGTGTTTTCCAGGAGCTGCAACACCGTATGAGGTTAGTTGTGGTAACACACTATATACGAAATATTTAACGTACAGAAATAGTAATTAATAAAAAAGGATGGGGGGAGTAAAAGATTTCCTATTGAAGGTATTATTTAATCGTAACGAGGTATTTATTGGTGTGGGTCGTTAAATAGAATTGTGATGTGCGTCACATAACTTAAATGATTGCTGCTTTATATATTCTTCAATATCAACAATAGAACTATTACATTGTAATACCACGACGTTTCGGTCCGACTTGGACCATTTACAAAGTCACTGAAACGTCGTGGTAAGTTCCTCTTATCTATATGTGGGTTATTTGTGTATTGTTCCAGTCACGGTATTATGCCTTTATGTTCTACATTGTAATTGTTCTCACCGAACATAGCGTTACCCGGGTATAACGGATGAAGACTATTTATAGAATTAATCTCTAGGATTAATTACATAGGTTACCTATAATGATTTAATATAATTATATTAGTCAGCTATTCTCATCTTGATGTGGTAGACTGAGGTACTAGGCTCAGGAACTACACGTCACGTTGTTACCGCTATTAAAACTAGTAATTTACAATATGCGACGAATTTTGTTAATTATGGATGAATATTTCGAAATTTCTTTTAACATTTGTGATAGAATTCTCTAAATATTTTGGATTTTTTTCCCATTCAGCTACATAATGAAAGACGCAGTAATACTTCGCCAGACAAAGTTTACAGTTAGTTATATTTACATTAGCAAAAGTTACAAACTACTAAAATATGTCTGTGCCCCGGCCGAAGTGGAGCAGTTATAACAAGTTATCTGCTTATTCTCTTCCATGTATTGATATTGATTAGTCTTATTTCCTCCCGTCTGTGTACGTGTGGGGCGGTTTCGGGGGTGGGGTCCATGGGCAGGGTGAGATGCAAAGTTAATTTTTAACTTGTATATCTATAGAAAGCAAGGGTTTTTTTTTTTTTGTTCGACCTACCTCCGGGTGGAAGAGTATTCGCTGTTGGGGAAGGTAACAGAACCCCAGTGTGTAGGTATCCTATTCTAATCGAGTTACAATGGTGGTAACAAAGGCTAACTGTTTTCCTGTTATATTCCAACACGAGGCGTGTACATTAGGGAGACTTAATTAAGTCGCCAGCGAGTTAGGAATAAATGCTCGTGTGAGATTTGACTTTTGAGCGAAGTATGAGTGTGTGGTGGTGAATCATCTGATAGGCTGTAGTGTGAAGAGTATCTAGTTGCTAGTGTGTGGTGGTGAATCATCTGATAGGTTGTAGTGTGAAGAGTATCTAGTTGCTAGTGTGTGGTGGTGAATCATCTGATAGGCTGTAGTGTGAAGATTATCTAGTTGCTAGTGTGTGGTGGTGAATCATCTGATAGGTTGTAGTGTGAAGAGTATCTAGTTGCTAGTGTGTGGTGGTGAATCATCTGATAGGTTGTAGTGTGAAGAGTATCTAGCTGCTAGTGTGTGGTGGTGAATCATCTGATGATAGGCTGTAGTGTGAAGAGAGCCATTCGCCACCCAGCTCTCGTGAGGGAAGGGTGTGCTACCATGTCTCGGCCCCTGTGAGGAGAGTGGCAACTCTTTTCTTACTGTCATGGCAGCTGGGCAGACGCCGCATCAACACCGTCTGCATAGACATGGTTACAGGAGTAATTCAACCTGCTGTGGCGGCTACAGTAATACCTACTATTCTTCGTGATATATACAACATTGATATGGAGGAACTGTATGGAGTGGCACTAAATGGCATGAACAGGATCTTCGTGAAGTTGTTAACAGCTGCAGCATATGAGACATTGGTAGAGGACATCAGGACAACGTCTACACGGTCAATGCGACGTTGCAGGTGCGATTAAAGGATGTGCGTGCACCTACACATGGGTAAGGTAAGAATGTGCCTTTTGAGGCAGATCAAATGGATGTGGGACGTGTCTTCAGCGAGTATGGACAGTACATCTGGCAACGGCAGGAAAGTGGAGTGTGGGACCCATGGAGGGACTTCCTGAGGATCTTTCACCTTAAAGATGTCGTTAGGAGGCCCATTCCATCTACATCATTATGGCTGAGTTTCACGCAAGTGTACGTGACTTACGCAGGACAAAGGAGGACGTGCAGGATATGTGGGAATTTTGATCATGTAGCAGCGGATTGTTTGCGGAGAGGTGCTCAACGAACCGCTGAACGCAAGATCCCGACAGAACCACAGGGAAAGTATGAGGGGACGGCTGGTGATGAGGGACAGCAGCAAAGGACCAGGAGCTGGAGTGAAATAGTGGAGGGTGTGGCAGAACCGTGCCACCCATCAGAGCCTACTTTGGAGAGAGAGGTGAATGAAAAGGAGGTTGAGGAAGTACCTGTGATGGAGGAAGGCATGGATGTGCCTCTGGTGGAAGTGATTCAGGGATTACTGGATGATCCATTACAGGTGTTGCATGTTGGGGATGGGGCAGATTTGGTGGAGGAGGCACGAGTTGGGATTGGCTCGGGGCAGGAGAGTCCTGAGGTAGCAGCATTGGTGCGTGAATGCATCAATGTGGAGGTGCATCAGAGTGATAGTGGGGACATGATGGATCTGGCACGGTCGAAGATCATGATGATATCTTGACACCGGCCCAGATGGTCACGAAGAAGCCTTTGGTGGAAGTGAAGGGGAATGAAAGGGGAGGGGAGTTGGCAAGAGATGATGGTAAGGATGCTGCTATGGGCAGCAAAAGTGTGGGCAAGGGGGGTGGTAAAGGAAGGATAATGTCACAGTCTGTGCAGAGGTCGAAAGGTAAACCCACTCATTTATATTCCAGTGTCTTAACTATTAATGTTAATGGGTTGAGGGCAGAGGTCAAGCGACGGTGGGTAGAGGGAACTTTGAGACGGTATGGTGTGCAAGTGGGGTTCCTACAGGAGCACAATTATAGATGTGGACGTGAATTATGTTTGCAGGGATATGAGGTGTATGCAGGGTCTTCAGGGAAATTAAAAGGGGGTGTGGCAGTGGTCATTAGCACGTCAAGCCCCTTTGTACTACGAGCGTGGGAGGAGAGTGGGGGGGCAGGGTGGTAAGGGTGGAGGGGGATTGGGGAGGGGTGAAGGTTTGTTTTGTAGGGGTTTATATGCCGGCGGAGGCTTCTCGAAGAGTGAAAATTGATTTTTTAAACGATTACATGGTGGGGGCATTGGGAGGTTTGCCGGGCGTGGCAATATTGGGAGGGGATTTTAATAGTGTAATTAGAAAAAGGGATGTGGAACCTAGAGGAGCGGGGTGTGAGTTGGGGCGTTGAGGATTTATTGAGTAGTGCAGGTTTAGGGACGTAGTGGGAGGGGGTTTTGTGGAGTATACTTTTGTTAGGAAGGGATATGCGGCGCGTTTGGATAGGGTATATGTGACGGGGAGGGTGGTTGTAGGAAGGGTGCAGACTTTTGATGTGGATTCTCGGATCATAGGGTGTTCTGGCAGATGTGAGTTGGGAAGGGTGATTAGGTGGTATCAGAGTTATTGGAAGCTGAATGGTAGATTATTGACTGGCATGGGTAGGGCGGATGATTTTAGGAGGTGGTGGGGTCATTGTGGGAGCAAGGGGAGAGGATAATACTGATTTGGTGGAATGGTGGGAGAGCTGTGCGAAAATAGGAATTAGGAATATTATCAGAAGCTGGGGCGAGAGGAGGTGTGCTGGAGGTATGGTCTACAAAAGTATCTTGAGGGGTTGTTGCAAGGTTGTTATGAGCGTGGAGGAGTGCAGGTGATGGATGAGATTCGAGGTTTGAAAGAAAGACTGAGGATTTGCAAAATGAGAGGTTTGATGCGTGCAGAGTGAGAGCGGGTATGGATGATGTTTATGGGGTGACAGACCATCGCAGTCTGTGGGCAGGTGTAGGGCGCAGAGAGGCTATGACGATAGACTACCTGGATGTGGAGGAGGATTTGGAAGGATTCAATAGGGTCAACGTTTACGGACGACTGAGGCGATGGGAGTTTACGTAGATAAGTGGTTTGAGGCGTATTTGCGGAGCAAGGGTGGGGGCAGGAGTGAAGGTGAGATTGTAGAAGAGGGTGTGGTAGGGGTTTTGGGGACAAGGACAGGTTGTGTCTGGAGGAGAAATAACAGAGGAGGAGGTGTGGAGGCGGTGAATGGAATGAGTAGGGAAAGGCGCCTGGTATGGATGGTATGGTGAATGAATTTTATAGGGTACATTGGGATGTGTTGAAGGAATGTATGGTGGCCTTGATGATTGTATGAAGAGTAGGTGTAGAATGGGGAGGGAGCAGGGCATGGGGGTGGTAGTATTAGTTAAGAAAAGTAATCAGGGAACATGGTGCAGAATTATAGACCTCTGGTAATGATGAATGCAGATTATAAAATCTTTGCGAAGGTTTTGGGGAACAGATTGAAGAGAGTATTGCAGAAGGTGATAGCGGAAGGACAATGTGGGATACCAGGTAGGTGTATGATTGAGGGACATGAACGCATCAAGGATTTATAGAGAGGGCTGGGGAGGAGTATTAGCGTTGGACTGGAAGGGGGCATATGATAGTGTGAGAGAGGGATGCTGTATGCGATCATGAGAAAACAGGGGTTTGGTGAGGAGGTAGTTAGGTGGGTAGAGACGGTGTATTTGGGGGCTACTGTGCGTGTGCAGGTGAATGGGAAATTGGGAAGGGTGGTACGAATGGATAGGGGTTTGCGACAGGGATGTCCATTATCCCAGATATTGTTCGCGTGCATGCAAGATCCCTTTTACAGGATGATTGTGAAGAATGTGGGGGTGGGTGGGATACAGGCAGGGAGGGGAGGAAATTATATAGTGGGGTACGTGGACGATACCACGGTGCTGGTGAGAATGGAAGAGGATTGAAGATTATTGAGGGGGCTCTAAGGGTGTTTTGTGCAGCTACGGGTATGAGAATTAATGGGCGAAATCCGCTTTGTTGGAGGTAGGGGCATGGATTGGAGGTAGATTGGCTGAGAGATATGGGTGGATTATTGTGGATAGTCTGAAAATTTGTGGTATTATGTATATGGGTGACAGTATGGAGGCCAGGAGGGTGAACTCTGGGAGGGTGGTGCAACTAGCGCTAGATAGGTTGGCGAGTTGGAGGCGGGGATCTTTCCTTGCATCAGAGGGTGATAGCGGTGAACGTGCTGATCTACAGTAGACTGTGGCACGTGGCAGTGGTTTACCCTCTGATGCAGGAAGAATGCGAAGGTTGAGGTGAGGTTTTAAGTACATTTGGGCTTTGGTAAACACTGGTTGAGGAAGGAGGTGGTTAGGAAGAGAGTGGAGTTAGGGGGTTGGGGCTTATTTGGGTGGAAAGGAGGTTGATGTGTTTGTTTGTGAAATGGTGTATGGTGCGGCTGGGAGGCACTGAGGGGCTACCGTGGGAGCGGTGGAGCGGAGGTGCGCAGATGGTGGGGGTGATCGTTGGGATATATTGCGGCATTTGGTGATTGTGAGGAGGTGCAAGTGAAGGCTAGTGTTTTGGAGGTCGCGTGTGGGGGAAGGATGGGATTGGAGGTGGTGGCTGAATATCCTATGTATGATTGGGGATTGATCTGGAGGGTTTGAAAGGTATGAGGATTAGGGCTGGGGATAGGGAATTAATGTATAGGTTTCTACATGGGGTGGTGGCAGATAAGGCATTATGTCGGATGGGCATTGTTCGAGATGGGTGCTGTAAAGATGTGGGTCGCAAGAAACAGTGATGCATGCTATATATTTTGTGAGGAACTGGGGGTGGTGAGAGAATGGATAGGCAGGGTGTTGAGGAAAATGGGGGTGGGGTATTTCAGTACTGAGGGCTATGAGTATGGATATACGAGGGTGGGTGATAGAGAACGCAGGGGTTTATGGTATTTAATGGTGGATTTCGTGTGTGTGTCCTGGAGACTGAGGGAGCAAGGGGTGGGGAAAGGATTAGAGCTATGGGGGCACAATGTATAGGAGTAAATGCAGGAATCGGGTGGTGTATGGGAGTAAATGGGAGTCTGCATTTTCTGATGAGTATAGGAACATGGTTTTGCGGGATGTATTGTAGACGTAGAAGGGGGCTTGATGTGGTAGGAGGGTAAGCTCATCCTGGTTAAGGTATGACGAGTGAGCGTGGAGTTTTGGATGTGTATTAGGGTGTAGTTCTAGGTGGGGGGAGGTGTGTCTGTTGGGTCATAGTGGGAGAGGGGGATTTTAATAAGGTAAATTTAGAAAAAAAAAAAAGTGTGAAGATTATCTAGTTGCTAGTGTGTGGTGGTGAATCATCTGATAGGTTGTAGTGTGAAGAGTATCTAGTTGCTAGTGTGTGGTGGTGAATCATCTGATAGGTTGTAGTGTGAAGAGTATCTAGTTGCTAGTGTGTGGTGGTGAATCATCTGATAGGTTGTAGTGTGAAGATTATCTAGCTGCTAGTGTGTAGTGGTGAATCATCTGATAGGTTGTAGTGTGAAGATTATCTAGCTGCTAGTGTGTGGTGGTGAATCATCTGATAGGTTGTAGTGTGAAGAGTATCTAGCTGCTAGTGTGTGGTGGTGAATCATCTGATAGGCTGTAGTGTGAAGATTATCTAGTTGCTAGTGTGTGGTGGTGAATCATCTGATAGGTTGTAGTGTGAAGATTATCTAGCTGCTAGTGTGTGGTGGTGAATCATCTGATAGGTTGTAGTGTGAAGATTATCTAGCTGCTAGTGTGTGGTGGTGAATCATCTGATAGGCTGTAGTGTGAAGAGTATCTAGCTGCTAGTGTGTGGTGGTAAATCATCTGATAGGTTGTAGTGTGAAGATTATCTAGCTGCTAGTGTGTGGTGGTGAATCATCTGATAGGCTGTAGTGTGAAGATTATCTAGTTGCTAGTGTGTGGTGGTGAATCATCTGATAGGTTGTAGTGTGAAGATTATCTAGCTGCTAGTGTGTGGTGGTAAATCATCTGATAGGTTGTAGTGTGAAGATTATCTAGTTGCTAGTGTGTGGTGGTGAATCATCTGATAGGCTGTAGTGTGAAGATTATCTAGTTGCTAGTGTGTGGTGGTGAATCATCTGATAGGCTGTAGTGTGAAGATTATCTAGCTGCTAGTGTGTGGTGGTAAATCATCTGATAGGCTGTAGTGTGAAGATTATCTAGTTGCTGGTGTGTGGTGGTGAATCATCTGATAGGCTGTAGTGTGAAGAGTATCTAGCTGCTAGTGTGTGGTGGTAAATCATCTGATAGGTTGTAGTGTGAAGATTATCTAGCTGCTAGTGTGTGGTGGTGAATCATCTGATAGGCTGTAGTGTGAAGATTATCTAGCTGCTAGTGTGTGGTGGTGAATCATCTGATAGGCTGTAGTGTGAAGATTATCTAGCTGCTAGTGTGTGGTGGTGAATCATCTGATAGGTTGTAGTGTGAAGAGTATCTAGCTGCTAGTGTGTGGTGGTGAATCATCTGATAGGCTGTAGTGTGAAGATTATCTAGCTGCTAGTGTGTGGTGGTAAATCATCTGATAGGCTGTAGTGTGAAGATTATCTAGCTGCTAGTGTGTGGTGGTAAATCATCTGATAGGCTGTAGTGTGAAGATTATCTAGCTGCTAGTGTGTGGTGGTGAATCATCTGATAGGCTGTAGTGTGAAGATTATCTAGCTGCTAGTGTGTGGTGGTAAATCATCTGATAGGCTGTAGTGTGAAGATTATCTAGCTGCTAGTGTGTGGTGGTAAATCATCTGATAGGCTGTAGTGTGAAGATTATCTAGCTGCTAGTGTGTGGTGGTAAATCATCTGATAGGCTGTAGTGTGAAGATTATCTAGCTGCTAGTGTGTGGTGGTAAATCATCTGATAGGCTGTAGTGTGAAGATTATCTAGCTGCTAGTGTGTGGTGGTAAATCATCTGATAGGCTGTAGTGTGAAGAGTATCTAGTTGCTAGTGTGTGGTTCTGTCACTTTTTGGGTCGTGACACCTAGAAATATTTCTTCCCACAATCTCTTGAACCATCCCATTGTTACTAATAAACGCTTTTACCAGAATTTTTCCCCATTTTTTTTAACGATTTTTCGTCAACTCAGCCGGTACATCACAGGTTTAATGGTGGCTAAGTTTTAATCGACTTCCGGTGTTAATAAACTTTGATCAAGACTTAGGGGTGACGTGTAATTTAGTTGTAGAGCGTTGGGCTAGCACAAAAAAAGACCTGAGTTCGATTCCCGGGCAGAGTAAGGCTTATGGGAATGGTGAACCACATTCAGTGTCATAAAATAAAATGAAAGATTAGATAAAGAATTTTTCATACCTGCAACAGAGATAAAAATGAGGCTTCAGCTGGAAATTGGAAAAAAATTATGAAAGGACAGTAGAAAGTTTCAGTAAAACTAGAATAAAAAGATGTAGTAAGCAGTTCAGCTATTGGATTCTTTTTAAAATTATATGATGAACAAATTATTAAAGAAAGGACACCACGAGAGCCCTGTTCCTGTAGCTAAATATAAGTAATAACAAATAGTTAATTACTTTGCCTTTCTTCACCGAGCACTAAATATGTACCTGTGAATTTGTCAGTTATTGTGGGCTAGCATTCTGAGGGAGGACTGGAAGGACTTCACCGGAAAAAGCCACCCTGGGGGTAGCTTAGGTTATCGTGGGATATATAATATCGTTGCCGGATTAATGCAAACAATATCTCGTCACCCTCTTCCCCTTCCATTGGCAAAGTTCCAACAGGTAAATGATAGGAACAATGCATAAACTTGGTGATATGGTCTGAGTTTACTTTTATCAGAAGGGAACATCAACGAAGACTGGGGTGGTGGAAAGTGGTGATAGTTCGCCTGGTAGAGAAAGTATGTGGTAGTGAAAGCTAATGGTTTGCTTAGTGATGGTGATGGTTTGCTTACGTGGGTGGGTATGTGATGGTGTGCTTGGTTGGGTGGGTTGGAATGTGGTGGTGGTGACCTTGGTTGGGTGGGTTGGAATGTGGTGGTGGTGACCTTGGTTGGGTGGAGGTTGGAATGTGGTGGTGGTGACCTTGGTTGGTGGGGTTGGACGGGGATGTGGTGGTGGTGACCTTGGTTGGGTGGGTTGGAATGTGGTGGTGGTGACCTTGGTTGGGTGGGTTGGAATGTGGTGGTGGTGACCTTGGTTGGGTGGGTTGGAATGTGGTGGTGGTGACCTTGGTTGGGTGGGTTGGAATGTGGTGGTGGTGACCTTGCATACCTTTCGCTTCTCCTTGCTACCTTTATTATTTACTATTTTAAAAATAGTTTCTATTTCAGCTTTCTTTTTAATATTTTCTCTATTTTTCCATTGTTTTCCTGGACACAACAGGGATGCTAATAATAATATAATTATTATTTATATGAGAAAAACCGTCGCTGCTTTTGTGTGTTTTTCAATGGTTTTACGTTCATTTACTCGTACATTTTCTTCATGCTTTGTGCTCTGATACTTATAACAAAGTGCAAATCACGTTCCATTATGTGGTCAGTAGGGCAAAGGCGCAAACCACACCTATTGTAATAGGAAATTGGATTTGTCTTCTTTATTGAGGCACCAAAAAATCACATCATTGGCCATTTTAATTAAATGCTTGGAATCTTTGAGTTTAGATAAATTACTTGAGAATGCCTTTTCTGATAGGCTTTAAACCTTCAGCGTTCGTTTGGTTTATTAAAACAAAGCTTGGCTTACATTTTGAGCTGTGTAAATTTTAAATTGACAATTTTATTAAATTGGTTTCAATGTAATAACTAGTGTTGCATTTTTCTTTATGCTTTCTCCCTGTATGTGTGTTTTTATGGTGTTTAGGGACAATGTCAGTGTAGGGACAATGTCAGTGTAGGGACAATGTCAGTGTAGGGACAATGTCAGGTGTATATCACAAGGGAACCCCGATCATATGACGTGGGGGTTCAAGCCTTGAGTTTTTGTATTAGTCAGGAGCTGATACAGGTAGGTAAGGAAAGGAATAATAATAAAACAACATAAATGTTAGAAGCAACACATTGTGTTTAGTCTTGAATCACTATTACGGAAAATTGAGTGCAGGTCACCCGGCCTCTGAAGGAGCTAAATTATTTTGGAGAGCAATTAATTGTGAATGTGTCCATATAATTTACAGATATAGAGCTTACCTGACTTCAGACCCTGATAGTTGTATGTCGAGTTAAAATTGTCCTTAGAGCCACACGGGTTTGTATGCATGGTGGTTGTTATTAACTGTTTGCAGTAAAACACACTGAGGTTAAGCACATGGATTGTTTGCTACGCTAGACCAACAGTAAACACACTCGTGCATAAGTGGTGTGGCTCGTGTGGCTCGTGTGGGCTCTATCTTCCAGTATATACTTGCTTTTCCTATACATCAAGAAGTTTATCAGCATGGTTTGTATCAACTATGGTCACAAAGTTTAAGTAGTAGTTTATTCTTTTTCAGCTTTTTTACCTGAAATTTATCACCTAACTGTCCAAACACCTCAGCGTTTCTTAGGAAAAGATGAGATTTAGGAACTTATTTAAAGTGTGAAGCTAACTTTGCCTCCTGGAATGGTTGCCTCATTTTTTTTCTTTCAGCTTTTTTATTTTTCGCTTTTAACTTAAGAACTCCTTATCCTGTTGGATTCAGATTTTGAACACTTGTGTGTTCTAAACAGTTGGCATCTGCAGGTCCCCATGACCAAAGTTATTGACCCCCATTCTCAGCATCCTGGAATGACTGGGATAACTTTCAATCCCCTGTAAAGTAGTTTCCAGACTTCAAAAAAAGTGCCTCCTAATTCGACGACAGCGAAGAATAAAATTCAAGTGTGTGGGAGCAGATATGACCATTTTGTGTGTAAAATGTGAAATTTTAATTCTCGTTTAACCATCACTATCTAAATATATGGATGTACCTCTTCTAAATGGCTTCAGTTTTTATGGCTGATGCATCTTATGGCCAGGATAGTACCTATTGAGTTTGTGGGGGCAAATGTGTCATTGCAATAAATATTTTTTTGTTTAAAACTTGGAATGTTCATCAAATCGGATTATCTGCCATTTAGTGAAGGTGTATATATTTAGGGATATAAGTATCTGAGATAACTAGAGAATGCCTTTTCCGATTGGGTTTAACATTTCGAATCATGGGATATCTTAGTGCAAAGTTCGAATTGGTTATGGCCTGTTTAATGCCAGTTTGCCGTTCTTTCGTGAAGAAATCGAGATATTAGATTCATGTAATTGTGTGAGAATATCTCTTCTGATTGGTTTTCAATCTTCACTGTTAATATTTAACTGCAGTAGAAACTTGTGTGTGTATGGGATACGGGGGCAACTTTCTGGGATTGCGCAGGCACCGAACCACATCTAGATTGTTTCTGATTTGAGAATAAACATTTTCAAACCACAGTAGCTGCTAAACGCATGATGGCTATTTTTACTCATACTAAAACATCAATAAATAGAGTTGTGTAACCAATACCTGCAAAATAAATATGGCTGGACTGTATAAAATAAAAAAAAGTAGGTGAAAAGGAGTATGTGCACGGCTTCAATCTTTGGCAAAAAAGGGAGGGGGGAACTTAACGTTTTTCTACTGGCTACAGGTGAAGGTGATGGAGTGGTGCTGCCAGTGGGACTAGATGCTGGCCAGGTGCTGGTGGTGGAGGTGGAACAGGAAGAGGGTGCGGTACTGGTTGAAGGCGGCTTGGGGGGAAGGGGTGATGTTGAAGGTTGGGTAGGCTGGCTAGTGAAGGGCAGGTCTTCAGAAGCGCCTGCTGACCACTCCTCTGGTTGACCCGTCAGTTAAGACAAGTTGCAAATTGAAGCTTGCTTGTTATTCCCCTACTCTCAGCCATTCCTAGCAGCTGGGACAGGTAGCTGCATAAATTAACATTAATAATATAGTTAGAGTTGTAGCATTAGCCTCGTGTACAGCCCATCCTCTCATCTCATCCACTGAAAATAAATATAAGAATAAATGTAACAACAAATCTAATATATAATTAGCACATTATAGGAAGTATAATATCTAGCAAGTATTGTAATGCAGGTATAGTGATATATGTAGCAAGTACAGTAATATAAATAAAAAAAATATGGCTACAGTATTGGAGATGCAGGTATAATTGTAAATAATTGCTTTGTTTTATTAAATCTGCAGGCAGATGGGGTAAAGGGCTATAAGTCTCGTGTTTAATGTGTTATTCAAGATCTAGAGATGGTTCAGCCAGTCACTTTCAACACTTGCAACTCCAGGAAATTCCATGTTCAGTACGATAGGGAATTTGTACTTGTTTAATGTTGAATTTAATACTAATATGAATTATAGGGACCTTTTGAAAAAAAAAAATATGGGTGATTCACAGGTGAGGTTTACTGACAAAGTTTGAGTTTCACTGTGGGCATACTGTTTTATTAATTATCATTAGGTACATCGTTACCTTTTAAGCAACACATCAGTAATTCCATTAGGTATTGTGATTTATACAGGCAACGACGTTTCAGTAGGACTGTATCCATGTGCTCTTGCGTTACTGTCCACAGGATGGATAGTGGGTGTACAGTGAACTAGCTATTTTGACTGTCACTACACATGGTTGTAAGGGCAGCCGAATGCCCTTACACTCAGGTGTGTAGGGGCATCTGGGGTGTAAGGAAACTTGTCCGTATGTTTCTCCCTGCCAGCAATCAAATCCGGGACCTTGCGATTAAGGGTGAAATGCTTTCGCCAGTGAGCTACGTGGCACCTCCTTCATGGCCAGTGAACTGGTTGGGAGTTCCAGTAACACCATGGACGTACTGGTTAGTTAGTTTTTTATATCATTGAAGTGTTCTCCATGCGTTTGCCATGCATGGAGACCTGTATAATCCCCGTATCTACTCCTGGAACTGGGGCTGAGTGGTGGCCAACATGCTTATCTGGCTGAAGAATAGCGTGAAACTAGAGGATCAGTGCTGACTCTCCAGGGAAATACACTAATGTATTGGTGAATACATTTGTGTCCATTGCTCTCAGTTTGTTAGCAGTCATTGCTTTCTAACTACAATCCGCTGAACGTATCGGCTGGTCAGGTTAAACTAGTCAAGTTGGTATTAGAATGAACCTGTGGGAACTACTAGGCCCTCGAACGGGGTCAACCCGTCCTCCAAAATAGAAGCTTATTTACTCATGCGTTACAGTGTGTCAGTTTCGGTAGTCTAAATCAGAATATCACAGAGTTCAGTCTTCTTGAGTCTACCCATCATCTTTTTAGCGCTTCTATTTGATTATAATAATAATAATACCCATCTTCTTGCTGATTCTACCATCTCATTGTTTTTTCGCGAGTGCTTTCCTCCTCAAACTCCTGCCACTACAATATCAATGTTGCATCCTGCAAAGCTTTACTTTGCCACAGATATTAATATTTGACGAATTTGTAATGTAGTCTCAAATGTGGACATTGTGGACATATCTGTAAGTCATTCTTCGGCAGATCATTGAGGAGTGTTGCAGTCTGCGGCCGTTGCTTTCTATCTCAGTTCCTTCAAAGGACAGATATGGTCGCTGATTAATCTACCGTTGGCTTATCAGTGTTAAGTATTATGAAAGTAATTTTTAGCTTACCGTTGTTGATTGTCGGAGTTAGGTTTCCTACTCTTATTTTTTTTTTATCCTAGGATAATATCTGGTGAGTGAATAATGAGAGTGCCTGGTAGTAGAGAATCCACGTTCTGGCACTGCACTTGTAAACAAATGAGGCCTTAGGCCTTTTTTTAATTTAAAAAATGGGGTAGTTAGGCAGCGACCAGTTATGAAGTCTGCTACTCGCACTTGTCTTGTTGCTGTCATAGATGCTGTGTACGATGGAACTCATCCTCCAGCTCCCGTGCCAGCTACTCGTTTGTTCCCACACTCAAACCCGTCTTTCATCTTCCCCATACCCCTGTTAATACCACCAATTTACTCCCACACCTGTACAACTTCCATACTAGTAACACTCGCACATTCCTCACTCTTCGATACATTTTTTACACCCCTCCAACTCTCACACTCGCCCACACGTAAAACTCATTTCCACATTTTTCCAACACCCCCAAAAGTTTGCAGTGCGCCCACACGTTTCCAACAATATGTTTCCGACACACGCAAACTCATCAACGGAAGCTCACGTCTCCTCCACAGACGTTTAGTGGGAGAGGCAGAGAAACTCTTCTAAAATTAATTCCTACCCATGTTTCTCAGGTGCTCTCGTAAGGTGTCATAGGGCAGGCGTTATCTGGGCCATTGATATTTCAAATACGTATAACGTTATTTATAAGCGTTTCATATGTTCTTCCACTGTTTTTTATTTTAAGGGATTAATTTCAGAATGTTTATTTCGTTTTACAACTTTAAATGCTTTGTTTTGACCACTCGGCATTTGGGCAGAGTAGACGTCCGATGGACGATACTATAGACAATTTTTGGTGGAGTGACAATACCGTAGTTTCGCCGTACTGTGTTTTATTTGCATTTAATACTAGTTCTTTGAAACAAGGCTGGATATTCCATAAAGCTTAGTATTTAAAATGTCCCGCCCATACATTTCAAACTACCTTCAAGCCACGCAGCAGCATGCAGATTTGAACGGTGCCTTGACTTGCCCAGACACCGCGTTGCCAGACGAGTATCGGTTGTTTATATAATGTGCTTATGGTTTCGTTAATACAAGTTTTTGATAGGTTTAAGTACTCCCGCCTAATATAAAGAAAACATATTTTTGTAATTGCATGCAACGTTCAGAAACTGACACTGTGAATCGCGGTAGATAACTAACGGTGTGGAGTGAGGATTGGTTCTTTATTTAGATATCTCAAGTCCGTTACCAAATTTGAACTATCAGGTAAGATATGAGACATACAGGCCACATGACGAGGCTGGGAGAGGACGTGTAAGGGGAGAGATGAGAGAGAGGGGCAGAGAGAAGTAGGGATTGCTAGAATTGCAGTTGCTTGGACAGGGAGGAGGCTTTTTGGGCAAAGGATAACGTTTCTCCAGTGTGCAGTAATCAAACACATCTAGTTTTTATAATTTTAGCAAGTCTGACTAAATAACAGCAACAAATTAAGTCATACTCTTGGTCATTGTGTGGGTTGTCTGAAGGATTATCTGGAGAGCATAACAGTATTATGAAAGCTTTACAGCTGACTGAAAATTATTCACCTCATTACCTGGCGATAAATCACTGATAAGATATCCCAAAGAAATCAAGATAAGGAAAAGTAGGGTAGAAGATATACAGTTGAGTGTTGGCTTCTGTTACGGTGATAATTTTAACAGAAAATCCCCGCCGCACAACGAACACAAGAGGAATATATTTAAATAAAATGGATGATAACTTAGGAAAACCATAGTATATAACCATTATCAATGAAGTGTCGTAAATAGAAGGATAAATATGCATCAGAAAAGACTGATAAAATATTAAAGCTAAACTTGTCAAAGTGGACTCTGACTAACGTGACCCACTGAATGAAGATGCTAAGAGGGCAGGGAGGGGGTAGTGCACATCCTCATCTCTACACAAATGACCGTTTTTGCATTTCTGTAATAAAAACTCTCCCTTTATTATTCTCGGTTAGACTAAGCAAGGTTAGGTTAACATACATTAATCAATATTTCCGTATAATTACCCGACAATAATGAAATTATATAAGACTGGTGGCTTAGGTCTGGCAGTACGGTAAGTATAATCAAACTTGGTTTACGTATTTTCACAAGGCGGTAATGAATGTGGGGGGACAGTTGAGGGCAGGGGTAATTAGGGTATGGTGGCAAGGTGCTTAGTTTTGATTAGGAGGTCGTGAGGATTTTGGAGGAGGATGTGGACGTAGCGCGGGTGATGAAGGTTGTATCGAGGTAGTGGGGATATTGGTGGTGGTAGGAATGTAGCAAGGATTATAGAGGTGTTGTGTATTGACCAGTAAAGGATACCCTGCCATGCTGGGCGTGGAATGGAATGTAAGCTTATGTTTATTAAAATTTATTTAATAAACTTAAGTGATAAAATTTTAATTAGTTTGCTTCTATTTGTGTAAGCAACTGTCATAACAATTATATGTATATGGCCCGCGTAAAGAAGAGTTGTTGGACACACTCATATAAATCAGTACAATGTAGCAACGTTTAGCAGTCATGCAGGTTAAGAACGTTATGTAAAGATACACAGCTCCCAAACAATATAATTAATGCAACAGTGCAAAATCCCATGCAACAAGAACGTTGCATAGCGTCCCTAATCGAAATACTGTATTATATTAGGTTATCTTTAAGCAATCAGCAAACCATGGATAAATGATATCTAACTTTAACAGCATAACATACGGGTCAAATCTGATGTCTAATACCTTAACATTTTCGTACAATTTGCTATAATCGAGACGGTAACGTCTTGTCTTGTTCTTGACCAAATTTTCTTGCTGGGGCTCTGATCTTCGGCTAGCAAGACACAGGTGCGCCTGTTTCTCATGGTAAACTGCCTACCGGTCTTCTCTTTCTTAATATCAACATTCATTCCAAACGTCTTGGAAATAGCACTTGAACATTTGTAGACTTTTCCCGGAAAGTGTAGTAATGTTTTATGTCCTTGGCCTTGCCACTTTGACCTTGCCCTCCGAGACAGGGCGACCCCCAAGAAGAAAACTAAACTTCCTTAATTTGCGTCCCAGCTATTTCTAGAAGAGAAGAAACATCAAGGTGCAATAACTCGCCAGCACAACATCCCCTTTAACGTCTTCCTAGCCCCCGCCCCGCGTCTTTAACACAAGCCTGACTAAACTATTAATCCCTTTATAAATATTAAAAGGAAAGTATATACAATGTTGTGTGTTTTTATATGCTCTTCATGCTAGTATAATTATATAACTTATGTTCAGTTTCTAAGATAGAGGGAATAAATTTATCATTTTCATTAAACTGCGTCGCTGACGCCGAAGTTTAATGATGCTGGAAACACTTGTACTCTGTGTTGTTGGTTGTGAGGTGTAGCTAACACCGTTGTGTTGTTGGTTGTGAGGTGTAGCTAACACCGTTGTGTTGTTGGTTGTGAGGTGTAGCTAACACCGTTGTGTTGTTGGTTGTGAGGTGTAGCTAACACCGTTGTGTTATTGGTTGTGAGGTGTAGCTAACACCGTTGTGTTGTTGGTTGTGAGGTGTAGCTAACACCGTTGTGTTGTTGGTTGTGAGGTGTAGATAACACCGTTGTGTTGTTGGTGGTGAGGTGTAGCTAACACCGTTGTGTTGTTGGTTGTGAGGTGTAGCTAACACCGTTGTGTTGTTGGTTGTGAGGTGTAGCTAACACCGTTGTGTTGTTGGTGGTGAGGTGTAGCTAACACCGTTGTGTTGTTGGTTGTGAGGTGTAGCTAACACCGTTGTTTTTGTTGAGTGCTACACCGTGGTGTGTAGGTGCTAACACCGTTGTGTTGTTGGTGGTGAGGTGTAGCTAACACCGTTGTGTTGTTGGTTGTGAGGTGTAGCTAACACCGTTGTGTTGTTGGTTGTGAGGTGTAGCTAACACCGTTGTGTTGTTGGTTGTGAGGTGTAGCTAACACCGTTGTGTTGTTGGTTGTGAGGTGTAGCTAACACCGTTGTGTTGTTGGTTGTGAGGTGTAGCTAACACCGTTGTGTTGTTGGTGGTGAGGTGTAGCTAACACCGTTGTGTTGTTGGTGGTGAGGTGTAGCTAACACCGTTGTGTTGTTGGTGGTGAGGTGTAGCTAACACCGTTGTGTTGTTGGTGGTGAGGTGTAGCTAACACCGTTGTGTTGTTGGTGGTGAGGTGTAGCTAACACCGTTGTGTTGTTGGTTGTGAGGTGTAGCTAACACCGTTGTGTTGTTGGTTGTGAGGTGTAGCTAACACCGTTGTGTTGTTGGTTGTGAGGTGTAGCTAACACCGTTGTGTTGTTGGTTGTGAGGTGTAGCTAACACCGTTGTGTTGTTGGTTGTGAGGTGTAGCTAACACCGTTGTGTTGTTGGTGGTGAGGTGTAGCTAACACCGTTGTGTTGTTGGTTGTGAGGTGTAGCTAACACCGTTGTGTTGTTGGTTGTGAGGTGTAGCTAACACCGTTGTGTTGTTGGTTGTGAGGTGTAGCTAACACCGTTGTGTTGTTGGTTGTGAGGTGTAGCTAACACCGTTGTGTTGTTGGTTGTGAGGTGTAGCTAACACCGTTGTGTTGTTGGTTGTGAGGTGTAGCTAACACCGTTGTGTTGTTGGTTGTGAGGTGTAGCTAACACCGTTGTGTTGTTGGTTGTGAGGTGTAGCTAACACCGTTGTGTTGTTGGTTGTGAGGTGTAGCTAACACCGTTGTGTTGTTGGTTGTGAGGTGTAGCTAACACCGTTGTGTTGTTGGTGGTGAGGTGTAGCTAACACCGTTGTGTTGTTGGTGGTGAGGTGTAGCTAACACCGTTGTGTTGTTGGTGGTGAGGTGTAGCTAACACCGTTGTGTTGTTGGTGGTGAGGTGTAGCTAACACCGTTGTGTTGTTGGTGGTGAGGTGTAGCTAACACCGTTGTGTTGTTGGTGGTGAGGTGTAGCTAACACCGTTGTGTTGTTGGTGGTGAGGTGTAGCTAACACCGTTGTGTTGTTGTGGTGAGGTGTAGCTAACACCGTTGTGTTGTTGGTGGTGAGGTGTAGCTAACACCGTTGTGTTGTTGGTGGTGAGGTGTAGCTAACACCGTTGTGTTGTTGGTGGTGAGGTGTAGCTAACACCGTTGTGTTGTTGGTGGTGAGGTGTAGCTAACACCGTTGTGTTGTTGGTGGTGAGGTGTAGCTAACACCGTTGTGTTGTTGGTGGTGAGGTGTAGCTAACACCGTTGTGTTGTTGGTGGTGAGGTGTAGCTAACACCGTTGTGTTGTTGGTGGTGAGGTGTAGCTAACACCGTTGTGTTGTTGTGGTGAGTGTAGCAACACCGTTGTTTGTTGGTGTGAGTGTAGCTAACACCGTTGTGTTGTTGGTGGTGAGTGTAGCTAACACCGTTGTGTTGTTGGTGGTGAGTGTAGCTAACACCGTTGTGTTGTTGGTGGTGAGGTGTAGCTAACACCGTTGTGTTGTTGGTGGTGAGGTGTAGCTAACACCGTTGTGTTGTTGGTGGTGAGGTGTAGCTAACACCGTTGTGTTGTTGGTGGTGAGGTGTAGCTAACACCGTTGTGTTGTTGTGGTGAGTGTAAACAACACCGTTGTGTTTTGGTGGTGAGGTGTAGCTAACACCGTTGTGTTGTTGGTGGTGAGGTGTAGCTAACACCGTTTGTGTTGGTGGTGAGGTGAGAAACACCGTTGGGTGTGAGGTTAGCAACACCGTTGTGTTGTTGGTGGTGAGGTGTAGCTAACACACTACTCTGTATTATTGTTGGTTATTTAGCACATTGCTGGGTATTATTGTTGGTGGTGAGGTGTACTCTACACACTGCTCTAAGTCTCGTGGGCGACTTTGTGTGCACTAAATAGGTTTTTATATATAAACCTTAAATTTAATATCACGTAAAAAAAAAAGTATTTTTGGTGTATATTAGTTGTTACTCCAAAGTTGTTTTTTCCAGAGTGGTTGACCCTGGTTAATTTTATCTTAAGTTTTCCCCTGCCCCAAATACTAGTGTTTAAAAGAACATTTTTTTTTCCTTACACAGAACACCGCTATAGTTTCAGAACACAAACTAAACTGAAACTTCAGAATATTAAGTTACACAAAAATTATGAACGAGAGAGACTGCGATATAATTACTATTAGAGATGTGATAAGAAGAAAAAGTAAAGGTTGAGAGTGAGAAAGTCACCAGTCTCAGCGGATGTTTGAGAGTTTGGATCAGTACTCGTATTCAGTATCATAACAATAATAAGCTCAATATCCCAAGAATTAGCTAGTAGATTACAATGATGTGTGATTGTGCTTTGTAATTATTGAGGGATTGTACAATAAAAATAGTAGTGATAAAGTGTGGACTAAGACCCAGTTTAATAAACTTTTAAGACTATAGTAAATATATCAAATGATATGACTGGCAAGCGAAGAGGCTTGGACACACCGCTACGAATAAGTGGACATTGTCTTTGTGCATAGAAGTGTACTGAGAATAGATAGCCGGTAGCGGAAGCACTAAAAGGGTGCTGGTGAGAATGATGAACGGCTTGGACACGCCCGCCCCTAGTGCGGGAGCCCACGCCCACCAGCTGGCCAAGATGAGGGTGACTCAGAAGATACAGTCTCCCTCGACGCCCCTTACGCCCGTCGCCTCAGTCACGCCCGCCTTCATTCCTGTCACCCACTTCGGGGAGGAGAGCGTCATGGAAGGTAAGCAACTTATTTCTTAATTAAAGTTCTCTTGTATAAAATATTTCGACTGAACTGTTTTAGGTTTTACGTTTTAAATTCAATTTCGTGTTAGATTAATACTGGGTCTTGAATAAAAGAAATGCTGTGTATGTTACCTTTCAAGGTGGAAGCCTTGATGCTCTCGATCCTATGAATTAGAGCTACCCTCCCCTTGTCGTATCAAATCTGCTTACCCTCTTATTCCCCAGACGTTAGTGCAGCAGCCATGCTGGTTACCATACCCCGCTCTGTGTTAAACTAGATATGGGAAGGAGATTTATTTAGCTTCTGGCCTCCAACTATTTTAGCATTTCTAGACACAAAGTTGCTGTGAGTTTTGTGTTCAGTAGAAAATGCAAGCAAACTGCCCCCTTCTGTCTCGTTAGTGTGTGCGTGTGCGTGTGCGTGTGCGTGTGCGTGGTGTGTGTGTGTGTGTGTGTGTGTGTGTGTGTGTGTGTGTGTGTGTGTGCGTGTGTGTGCGTGTGTGTGTGCGCGCGCGCGCGTGCGCTTTTAGAAAGTTATTGCTAATTGACCAATTTTACCTATTCGGCACGACATTACATATATATATATATATATATATATATATAATATCAGGCACAGTTTGCTATCTTGGCTTATAAAAAAACAGTGATCATTATGCCGAAGCAGCAGTGTGTGAATTCCAGAAATTACTAAATTTCATTTATGTTAAATAATACTAAACTAAATTTGGACCGACCTAAAATAGGTTCTATCATTTACGTTCGAAATTATCAGACATTACTAAGTTAATTTTCTTGAAATTTCTAAAATTTGTACGTGTCGCTTCTCAAAAACTGAACATTATATATGTTGGAGCAACTAAGTGTAATGAACGAAGATAATGTGGAAAAAAACCCACTCGAGACAAAAACGAATAAGAATGGTAGTCTGGATTTGTATCTTGAAACTGCTTTTATTTTGTGATAATTATATCAACAGTTACTTAATTTGTTTCGGTAGGAAAAAAGTGAGGCCGTTGACGTATTAACTTTTTTTCATAAAATTATTTTCAGTGCTGTTTTTTTTATCGCTTAGTCATGTCTAGTATCAACACTTTCTTAGTCATGTCTAGTATCAACACTTTCTTAGTCATGTCTAGTATCAACACTTTCTTAGTCATGTCTAGTATCAACACTTTCTTAGTCATGTCTAGTATCAACACTTTCTTAGTCATGTCTAGTATCAACACTTTCTTTCTCTTAGTCAAATTCGCAAGTTTCCAGCAGTGGTGTGAATGTTAAATTAGAATTCCCTATACATGTACTTGTATTCCTAGCTTATTTTTGTACATCCCCTTTTCGTATCGTCCAGTTTTGACTGTATTTTTGTCAGTGATGATTAGATTTTTAAACTAACGAGAACGTAGTAATCAGCTGTTTGAGAGGGAAGAGTTTATATATAATATAAATACTCTATAGTGGCATTCAATGTATGGGAGAGTATACTAGTATGTAAATAACACGAGGTATGTGTGAGGCTAAATATATAACAGCTACGAGAGACTGGGAGAGAGCGGCACATGGTGTAGCTCACGTGTCGCCTTTAAGGTCTGCAGTATTGCTGACCATGGCTTCCGCCTTCTCCACGTTCCTCACATTCTAGCAATAGTCAGTGATAGCCTGCCAATGAAACCATATCTACAGGTCACAGAAATAAAGATATCCTTAAATCCCCTTCCCCCTTCTTTTTTTTTTTTTAGCTCTGGCTTGAGGTTTAACCCAGCTTAACATCCTGAATCTCCAGCCTAACACACCGTATGAGTCATAAGAGTTAAGCTTTTTTTTTAATACAATAATCAATAACAATCTCTGTTAACCTATTATTGTTTTATTGGGGAGCTCTCAGCCTATCAAGGATCATAGAGAGCTTGGGTGATGAATAGGAGGTAAACAGGTTCTATCCGAGTCTGTCACCAGCAAGTTTAGAGATGCTTCGAAGCTGCTGCTACTCACTGTTTCATATTATAAGTGGTATGCAATACCTACAAATTGATGAGTAAGGCACCAAGTGTCTTTATTGCCAGAAACGTTTTCCTACGGAGCACAGCAGGCTTCTTCGGTAAAATACAGGCTATTATAACCCTGGAGACAGTAAAAATAGAGAGAATTTTGAGGTGATCAGCCCCCTCAGCTTTGATAGGTGTTGGCCAGTTCCTTAGTCTACAGCAGAGCCATGAGGCCAGGGTCGTACACTGGAGTTAGGCGTGAATTGTAGCAGTTGGAGATGACTTCATAGATGAGTGGGGCCCAATAGTGGAAGTAGGCCATCCTCAGCTTTTGTTAGCAATGAAGTTGTAGAAGACATCTCTGTACCAAGTTACCATGTTGTTGCTGTGTCAGTCCAGCATATTATATATGGTATACAATAACGAAAAGTTGGTGAGCAAGATACATGTATAACCCTTAGTTATCTTTGTTTTCAATATTTTCCTGCAACGCAGCCGGCTTCTTCAGTCGCATACGGACCATTATGATAGTGGATATAGTGTCGGTATTGTGATGCCCTATTTAATTTATTAGTGTACATTATTATAGTTTTTAATACAATAACATTTATCCCAAAGACAAGTTTAAAATAATGTTGATTATAATAATGGGGAGACAAATGGTTTTTGGGACTTGACGTGCTGTTGGAGTGTGAGCAAGGTAACATTTATGAAGGGAGTCAGGGGGTCCGGCCTGGTCTTTGAAGAAGGGGTTTTAATTGCAGTTTTATAACTGTAGTGTAAGCTTGCCTCTGGCAAGACAGTGATGGAGTGAATGATGATGAAAGTTTTTCTTTTTTGAGCCACCCTGCCTTGGTGGGAAACGGCCGATGTGTTAAAATTATTATATTATTTTTTTTATTATTAATATAAATTTGTATATTATTATTTAATCTCTCCGGCTTGTGCAGGATTGTATTTCCTTTGGCCTTATTTCTTAGTCAGTCCTAATCTTTAAACAGGATTTACCTGCTACGCTTATTTTTACTTGATGACTTTGAGAGATTGTGATGACGTGTTCCACTCTTCTCATAACATAGTATGTTGTAGTATTTTAGGTGTTCTCACTGAACATGTCTCGAATATCACAACATAAATGTTATCTGATATCTGTTATATATTTATATACTTGAAGAGGTAAGTGTTGGTATTTAAATATTCCTACAGCTTGTTTGATTTTTGTGCTTGGTTTGAATGAATATTATTTTTATAATATACTTTTGGCTAGCGGATGTTAGTGCATGTGATTTTATTTAACTTTTGTCGAAAGCGCAGAATGAAATCATAGGTCTTCGAGTTTAGTGAACCCAACTCGTGCCTTATATTCCTGCAGTATTCCGTTTGCATTTTAATAAGTCATTTATTTGCTGAAAAGTAAGAACGCTAAAACCTAGACAGTGACTTCTGATACATATAGGCTTTTATGAAATGGTATTTATATCTAGTGTATAGCAGTAAGTGACAGTGTTTGGAGGGTAGGGGATGGAACACGATACGGGGAAGGGTGTGGTCACTGTATTTGGATTTTACAGACTAGTGTCGGGTTACTGTCTCCTACCGGCAGTACGAGGCTTAGCATCACGATACTGTCATTCTGAATGTGTGCCAAAGGTCTCTGCACTAAGGTCGCCTTACTTGTCATAATGCCTAAGCACAACGTTTATTTTTATTGTGTAAGGGAAGAGGGTGGGGGTAAATCAGTCATTATTGACTGCCGTTTTCTACAGATAAATTATTGTTGTAAAAAGCTCTACGCACTTGTACCTAAGATATGGCAAATTTAGAGGTTAATCAAGTAAGTAATGTACAATTTATTTCATACTCAAATAGCATGCAAATTCAGTCATGCGGTAGGAGAAAACCGCCCTGCAGTAACGAGGTAAATTTAGTCCTCGTTGTATAACCTGAAATTTGTCTCAACTCTGTCCATCTTAGAAAAATTCCTGAAACGAGGCTTCCAGGGCAACATTCGAGACCAAATTATCAAGCAGTCACATTAACTGTTTTGACCTAATATGAAGAACTGTGCTTTTGAAACGGAATCTGTTACCCTAAGATAACTGCACGTCAATACAGTTGATCTTTAATTATCATTGTCGAGTAGTACTTAGAATATGATTATTGATTAAATACTGTAGACTTGGAGACCACGAGTATAGTTGTGCTCATCTAACTACAAATATGCACTAAGCAATAGCAGCAGGGACTATACTTGCAGCTAGTAGGAAAGAAGTGAGGCAAGACATTAAGTTGGTGATTAATTTTGTCGGATGGAACTTGTAATAACCCCGCTCTCTTCCCTCTTCCCGCTCCTTCCAACCTTTCTCCCTTTTTTCTAGTTTTCGCCTCCTTTTCCTGTTCTCCCTCTTCTTTTTTCCTCCTGCATCCCCCTCTTCCACCATCCCTCTTCCCTATCTCCTCTATTTCACCTCCCACATTCCACCTCCCCCTATCCTCCCTCCTCCAGTATTTAATGATATACTCATCGCCCTACAGAAGTCTCCCACGTCAGGCTGACATTAGTCTCCTAGCTCAGGCGGACAGATTTCAACACTTTGTATAAACCCCATCCTGCTGTCTAACTATCCAGTCCTATAGAATAGGGTATCACCACACTGGTGATGTATTAAATTTTGATAAAATTCATTCCTCCCCACCCCTTCTATCTCCCTTCCCCTAGTCATGTTAACATGAAATTTGTTTTTCCTGCTCCTGGCTCGTTCGCAACTCATATACTGTAGTAGTTCTCTGATTGCTGTTGTCGAAAGAATGACTTATTAATTAACTAGTTCTTTAACTCTGAAAGCTGTTTGCCGTTGAAAGCTGCTGACTGGACAGTGCACGCTCAAAACATACGCCTTGTACTTTTTTTTTGAGGGGGTGGGGTGTGGGGTCAACCATTTCACAAATAAAAAATCTCAATTACCCATATAGGTTTGGCGCTTGTTTGCTAATGTAATAATGAAAGTGACCCATATAAATGAATTGCCCATATAGCTAATCTTGTAAGGAAGGATGATGGGAAAATGCAACTCGCTTCTGATTTGTTTTAATGTAAATTTGCTAAAAAATGCAAAGGTGTATGCATAAAAGTCTTTCTATATTACAAAGAAACACCCGAGTGCTTGATATCCAAGGGAAAAAAACGTAATTCGGTATATACGATTATATATAGGGTTGAGAGCTTGAATAAGATGTTGTTGATGTATGCGTGTGTTAGGTGGTGGCAAGGTGCGGTTATGGAACACTCACATAGTGACAGGTTGGCCTCACTCTTGTGTGTATAGTGAAAGTTTTACTCATGGTCACCTTTTTTTTTAGTTTACCCCCCAGTCTCTGTTCGGTAGCTTACATGACTCTGCTTTACTGACTTATTTGACTATTATCTTGTGTAGCTTTTAATTTTTGTGACAATATTAGTGTCTACTTTTACTAACCTATTTGAAATTTCTACGGTTTTATTGCAGGAATGGATCTTATCTACTTGTTTCCGATTTATTACAACAAATTTGTCTTATAAGTCTGTACAATTCTTAATGGTTGTAGAGAGCACTATTTCTTTGGCTTTCATTCCATCCATCGTGAAGTAATATTTTCTTATAATCTACCTGTATTACTTCATACATAAAATATAGTCACATCTTCTGGAAGAAAGACACATGTAACAAAACAGTTGTTTATTGGAACAATTTCCCCTTGTTAGTAAGTAAGTTTATTCAGGTATACACAAATACAGTTCATAGATCATCATACATAGTAGCATATGTGTATAAAACCCAGGATAACCCAAAAAAGTCAGACAGAGTGACTTATTTCCATTGGGGTCCATTTAATACCTTAATATTATATACTGTAGTAGATACTAGTTATTATACTATAATTAAAAGGAATAAGGTAAAAAGAGTTATTTACATGTACATGTATGGTAACTAAAAAAAAATAAAAAAATAATTTTCCTCCCTTTCTGTCGCTACATTCATTAGGTACCTTTTGGCTCTCTTCTTGAACTGGCTGATGCTATGACCGGCTTTGACATGTGCAGACACTGTTCCATTCCTTTATTGCTGTACAATAAAAGGTGTTTGAAGCCTGGCCACTGACTGAGTACTATAGTTGTGCTCTCTTCCCCTAGTACTATGACTGCTTTGGTTCCCAGCCTTGACAAAATTGGCAGCAAGATATTCTGGACACTGTTTGTGAGCAATTTTATAAACTTGATTCAACTAAAGTTGTTTTACTCTCTCTTAAATATTCAGCATATCCATTCTACGAAATGTCATGTTTTTATTCCTGTGGGCATGCCAGTATTCTTTTTATTTTTAAAAATCAATCTTATTGTTGCATGTTGCAGGTGCCAAGAAATCTTGCTTATCATTTTTTTCATCATTTTACAAATGATGTATAATTACTGTATATCTCTTCTATCCTTTAACATATTTCATAACATTAATTCAGAAATACATTTTACCTCCAATTTTTAAGGTTCATATATTTTAACGATATATTTTAATAATTGCGTCATCCTATATATACACAAAACTATTTAAAAATGAGTCAGTATCGTACAGGAATTGCTTTATATTTTTTTTTTATTTAATTTCCTCTCCAGCAGTATTGGTAGAAAATGTACAAAGATGTACTTGACAAAAGTAAACAACACACCGAGTCTCTGTTGAGAATTATCTATTAACATCGCGATTATGGATTATCAATTACTATTTAGATGGCTGAGGCAAGGATAATGATGAATAATTTATATGGCTGAGGCAAGGATAATAATGAATGATTTATATGGCTGAGGCAAGGATAATGATGAATAATTTATATGGCTGAGGCAAGGATAATAATGAATGATTTATATGGCTGAGGCAAGGATAATGATGAATAATTTATATGGCTGAGGCAAGGATAATAATGAATGATTTATATGGCTGAGGCAAGGATAATGATGAATGATTTATATGGCTGAGGCAAGGATAATGATGAATGATTTATATGGCTGAGGCAAGGATAATGATGAATGATTTATATGGCTGAGGCAAGGATAATGATGAATGATTTATATGGCTGAGGCAAGGATAATGATGAATGATTTATATGGCTGAGGCAAGGATAATGATGAATGATTTATATGGCTGAGGCAAGGATAATAATGAATGATTTAGATGGCTGAGGCAAGGATAATAATGAATGATTTATATGGCTGAGGCGAGGATAATAATGAATGATTTAGATGGCTGAGGCGAGGATAATAATGAATGATTTAGATGGCTGAGGCGAGGATAATAATGAATGATTTAGATGGCTGAGGCAAGGATAATAATGAATGATTTATATGGCTGAGGCAAGGATAATGATGAATGATTTATATGGCTGAGGCAAGGATAATAATGAATGATTTAGATGGCTGAGGCAAGGATAATAATGAATGATTTAGATGGCTGAGGCAAGGATAATAATGAATGATTTAGAGAGAGAGAGAAGGGATATAATGAAGATTTGATGGCTGAGGCAAGAGAGAGAGAGAGAGAGAGAGAGGAGAGAGAGAAAGGAGAAAGAAGAAAGAAAGAGAGAGGGAAAGAGAGAGAAAGGAAGAGAGAGAAAAGAGAAGAAGAAGAGAGCAAGAAGAGGAGAAGAGGCACAGGAAGAGAGAGAAGAAGAGGGAGGAAGGAAAAAGAAAAGGAAAAAAAAGGGAGAGAAAGGAAAGAAGGGGAGAGGGGGAGGGGAGAGAGAGAGAGAGACAGAGAGAGAGAGAGAGACAGAGAGAGAGACAGAGAGAGAGACAGAGACAGAGACGCTCCGGGGAAAAACTGAGACTTTGTTGCTCTCTTGTTGCTTGCATGGCTCCTCTCATTCATGTAATTCTCTCCACGACAAATTTTTCACATCCAATCCCTTACCGTGTATTATAAATGTATGGTGTTCGACATGCAAGTGGCTAATACGGAGAAGTCCTTAAAATAACATATATTCTCCTCATAAGAGTGTATATTCTATTATATAAATTAATAAAGTTGAGCTTTTTGGCATCGTGACATGCAGACTGGTATTTGATATTGCCACCCTGGGAAGTTGCCTTTTTACCGCTATATAAAGTAATTAATAATTATTTGTGTGTCCGTTAGCTCATGTTTGTAATGCACCGTGTGTTGTAAACACATGTATTAAAATTGGCCGTTAAAGTTTTGGGGGAGGAAAGTTTTCGTATTAATATTTTTTACAAGGATAATGATGGTATTGCCGACTGTCAGCTGTTTGTTTCATTGTGGCCATCATACTGCTTCTGCACCAGCTGTACGTTATGAACGTGGTGTGGGTGTGCACCAGCTGTACGTTATAAACGCGGTGTGGGTGTGCACCAGCTGTACGTTATAACGTAGCCTAGGTATGCACAAGCTGTACGTCACCAACGTGGCCTGGGTGTACGTACACTGAATTTACTAAGATTTTGTATGTATGTATGTATGTATGTATGTAATATATATGATAATGTGAGAAGTCACGAATGCGCTTGGAATTTGTTTTATATATATATATATATATATATATATATATATATATATATATATATATAGTGCCGAATAAGTAAAACTTGCGATTCTGGCTTAAATAGCAACGCTCTTCTTGCCGAATAAGGCAAGCGAAAATTTGTGTATGCAATAATTTCGTAAAAATTATTCTGAACCTAACGAAAAAAATATATTTCCATTTTGACACGTTTACAATACTGGGAAGATAGAAATTAATCTTTAGCCCTTAATTCAGATGAATGATGCTGGCAAGAAGCTAGTGACCTAAGGAACTCATTCCTTTTCTGGGATTAAACCTGGTTACGTCCCATTTCCCAGGCGCTTAAGACCAAATGAATGCAACAACAATAATAATTGAATTATACACATGTGAAACACCTGGGTATCTTTCTGAAGAAGCTTCGCCAACCAGCGTTTTTATGAATTCAGTATAGAGACTATGTACGGAAGAGTGGAAGGTGAGGTTATTTGTCCCTCAGCCTTGAAGAATGTCCCTCAGCCTTGAATAATGTCCCTCAGCCTTGAATAATGTCCCTCAGCCTTGAATAATGTCCCTCAGCCTTGAAGAATGTCCCTCAGCCTTGAAGAATGTCCCTCAGCCTTGAAGAATGTCCCTCAGCCTTGAAGAATGTCCCTCAGCCTTGAAGAATGTCCCTCAGCCTTGAAGAATGTCCCTCAGCCTTGAAGAATGTCCCTCAGCCTTGAAGAATGTCCCTCAGCCTTGAAGAATGTCCCTCAGCCTTGAAGAATGTCCCTCAGCCTTGAAGAATGTCCCTCAGCCTTGAAGAATGTCCCTACCTTAGTCTTTACATATTGTATACCATTGAGGCAAAAATAATTATAATGTAAATAATACCGATAAGGGGCGCCGCGAAGAGGGGCCTCAAAAAATTCCCTTATCCCCTAATAAAGATAGTAATAACTCTGCTTCCTAGCCCCACTCTTCCAACCAGATAACCAACCCTAAGCTGACCCCTCCCCCTTGCAACCAGATAGCCACCCCTAAGCTTATCCTTGCAACCAGATAGCCACCCCTAAGCTTATCCTTGCAACCAGATAGCCACCCCTAAGCTTATCCTTGCAACCAGAGAGCCACCCCAGAGGTCCCCAGTATAGACATTCTGACGCTGCCCCTGATCGATAATAATGTGATGTTGGGTGGAAATTCTAGGTGTGGAGTTGAGGTTGCTGAGCTCTGTTTAACGACCAGGTAAACAACCTGGGGCTGGGACACCTCTAAGACCCAGGGAGAATCATACAAATATTCTAAATAAACATTCTTAATTGAATGTTATTTTTAGCTGGCTGAGGTAATTTAATTCTTGTTTTAATATTTAATATATATTTATGAGAGTAAATTACTGAATTATTTTAACTTTACCATCATAGGTACTGTGAATGATATAATTATGATAACCTTTGAGGAGCTTATCGGATACTCTGTTCTATTTCCGTCTTCCTTTGGTCTATCATGATGTTCCCTTGTACCCGACGCTGCCGAGTGTTACTTTGTTGGATTTAAAGCCTATCAAGTGCTGCACTCTACATGCACATTAACATCAAAAGATACCTTATCACTAGTATAGGGATCAAAGTATACTGTGTAATTCGGACTCCACGTTATGTGACGTGGATGGTATGGTAGCAGCAGCATTGGTATAAAGATAACTAATCTTAGTCATCTTGAAGAGTCTGGTTGGCTCCGTCAACACATCTGAGCTCCTTAGCTGCATTACTGCTTATTTTTGTTGCCTTCTTTATCTTTGAGTTATCTTAATTTAATCCATGTTAGATTGTTCTAATCTTATTGTTTGGCTTGCACTTTTATATTCTAAGTAATCAAATTTATTTTTATTATTTTCTCGTTCCTGTTTCATATTATCCACCTTCACTTTCAAAACCCGTCATGATGGAATTTGAGTCTCAAATTAATTATAAAATATTAGCACGGTAGACCTTTGAATTATCATTAGGTACACCATAGATTTTTGTCCAGGATAGACTTCAGCGGGATGGGGGTTCTCACTGTATTGCAGTTTTCCTTAGGATTCGACCCACGATAGTATAATTCATAACTGTTTGTACTGCCAGGTGAGCAGGGTCGACAGTTGTCAGGGAACCTGCAGTATGCTTCACCTGGCAAAGTGAATCCAGGTTCTTTCGGTTGAGTGAAATGCTTTGACTACTATGCTATAAGCCACCCCTTGGTAAATAATGTTGTGAAGGATAGAGGGATGAGATGGGAAGGTAGAGAGTGGCAAGGTGGAGGAGCGGGGAGAGATGAGAGTAGAGAAGGATGAATGTAGAGGGCTGGAGGGAAGGGTTACAGTTACCAGTGGATTAATGTCGTCAGTGGCCTCGGGGTCTGCCTGTTGATGATTTCGGGAAGCACTGCACTGGAAGCCCGGTCCCAGACCAGGTCTCCTGGTTGACAGCCGCACGTAACCCAACGTAAGCACAGCTGCCCTGAGCAACTAGTCACAAGAAGCCTGTGGCTGGTGTAGGGTTCTACCTTTGACCCTTTTATTTTTGTTTTGTTTTTTTAATTTTAGCTTTACCCTTGGCGGAGTTTATTACTCTGGGATGAAAGGGTTTATTTTGTTTGTGTACTCTCATGTATGGCACTTGAGACCTCTTGCAAAAGTGGTAGATAGCCTACATTTTCCAACTTTTGCATCTTACTGTTTCTCCAAGATAACCTCTGTCTTCTGAAAAGTTGTCAGTCATGTAGCCCTCAGCTTAACCTGGTGGGTGAGTTTGTTTACTTCCGGGGTTTTCTTTGTCAAGTATTATTAACAAAGGGACTTAAATAAACTTTTGTGCATTTTTCTCACATAGGCTTTGCAGGTAAAAACTATCTCTGTTTCCGCCTCAAACTCGCTGATTGAGGGCGAAATACGTAGTGTACACACACACACACACACTCTGGACAGGAGGCTCTAACCTTGGTCTCGAGATTGACAGGCCCAGCGCTATACCGCCTCGGCAACGAGTAGCTTTAATTGGGAATCCCCTAGTAGCAGGAATAGAACGCTGGGCCTGTCAATCTCGGGACCATGGTTAGAGCCTCATGTCCAGGGTGTGTGTGTGTGTGTGTGTGTGTGTGTACTCACCTAATTGTGGTTGCAGGGGTCGAGATTTGGCTCCTGGCCCCGCCTATTCACTGACCGCTACTAGGTCCTGTCTCTCCCTGCTCCATGAGCTTTATCATACCTCGTCTTAAAGCTATGTATGGTTCATGCCTCCACTACATCACTTGCTAGACTATTCCACTTCCTGACAACTATGACTGAAGAAATACTTCCTAACATCCCTTTGACTCTTCTGAGTCTTCAACTTCCAATTGTGACCCCTTGTTTCTGTCTCTGTCCACCTTATATATTCCACGCAGTATTTTGTATGTCGTTATCATGTCTCCCCTAACTCTCCTGTCCTCCAGTGTCGTCAGGCCGATTTCCCTTAACCTTTCTTCATAGGACATTTCCCTTAGCTCCGAACTAACCTTTTTGCAAACCTTTGCACTTTCTCTAATTTCTTGACGTGTTTGACCAGGTGTGGGTTCCAAGCTGGTGCTGCATACTCCAATATGGGCCTGACGTACACAGTGTACAGTGCCTTGAACGATTCCTTACTAAGGTATCGGAACGCTATTCTCAGGTTTGCCGGCGCCCATATGCTGCACCAGTTATCTGGTTGATGTGTGCTTCCGGAGACGTGCTCGGTGTTATACTCACCCCAAGATCTTTCTCCTTGAGTGAGGTTTGCAGTCTTTGGCCACCTAGCCTATACTCTGTCTGCGGTCTTCTTTGCCCTTCCCGATCTTCATGACTTTGCATTTAGCGGGGTTAAACTCGAGAAGCCAGTTGCTGGACCAGGTGTCCAGCCTGTCCAGGTCTCTTTGTAGTCCTGCCTGATCCTCATCTGATTTAATTCTCATCATTAACTTCACATCATCTGTGAACAGGGACACTTCTGAGTCTATCCCTTCCATCATGCCATTCCCGTATACCAAAAATAGCACTTGTCCTAGAACTGACCCTTGTGGGATCCCGCTCGTCACAGGCACCCACTGTGATACCTCATCACGTACCATGACGCGTTGTTGCCTCCCTGTCAGGTATTCTCAGGTATTCTGTGTATGTGTATGTACACGTACGTATTTCGCCCTCAAGGTTAGGTTAGGTAAGGTTCGTCAGGAAACAGGACAAGTGTTTCCTGACGCGGGTCTTAGTCAGATGAAGACCCACCGTTGGAGCTTTTGGTCATCTGACCGAGGCCTTCCGCTGGCTTACCGGTCCACCCCTTTAAAAATTATGGTCATAGTTATAACCATTTTTTTTGTGTATTTCGCTCAGTGGCTCTCGATGCTTTGCTCAAGGACACCAATTTTGTATATTAATTTAACCCTAGATATTCTTAGTTAATGTTCTCATCTAAACTTTTCCCTTCCCATACCCAACGTTGGTATTGTATTTTTTTTTGTACTCGTCAGAAATACAATACCGTAATTTTGTACCGTGGCCTCGTTTTTTTTTCTGTACCGTGCAGTGTGGTAAAGAAGTGTATATTCAAAACTGAGTCAACTAATTTATACCTCCGTTGGCCTTTGTAAGCAGCTGAGTGCTAGACAATTAATATTGTACTTAAAGGGCTGTTAATTCTAACAGTGGTAGGAATGACTTCCTGTCAGTTAAACTTTCTAATAGGAACTATACAACCAGCTGAATAATTCAGTCTCATTCTTTCTCACACTCGCCCACCTCTCGTATTGAACTCTGTCAGAGTGGTTTCTCATTTTTTTCTAAGAGATCTCCAGGTTAACGCAGGCACTGTTCTTATAATGGTATCCCTTGTGTTTATGGTACGCTTGGTGTACCTGCGCTACACTGTAATAATGGAGGCTTTTTATTATTAAACTTGCAGGGAGAATAGTTGCCCTCCCCTCAGTACTCTGTGAAGTTAGCAGAGAGGAAGAGGTGAGGAAGGTGCTTCACTTAACCTACTCATCAAGGTTGGAGGTAGAGACTGTGGGGGGAAGGGGTTAGTGTCCTACACTCCTGTATTGATCTGCCCCGGGGACACTTGCGAGACGTGGTGGTTGTTGGGGAGGGGAGGGAGGGTGGTAGTCATGGAGATGGTGAGTATGACTTGTCACATAGCCATGATTCTCATCACACTACCTATAATTCACATCACACGAACCCATTTTCACACCACCACCCAATTTTCACACCACTCGTATGATCGACTCCACTAACCACCAGACCCACCCGCTGCAGAACAACAACCCACCCGCTGCAGCACAACCCACCACTCGAGTCATAAGCCCTCACAATCAATAAAGGAAACAGGTGGTAGGGTCCGCCGAGGACTGTACGATCTGGTGTATAATTGAAGCAGTCCACCTGCCTCTCCTTAGTATCCAAGCAAGACAACTATTGTATGCAGGATCTGAGTAAGGTTTTTATTTAGGTTACCCCCGCAGCTGAGACACCGCATGGCTTCCCCTCTCAGTTTTTTCTCCATGTTTTGCGAAGGATAACTGAAACAAGTTTCGTCGCATTGGCGTCAAACTTCAAACATCGATTGAAGATTATAAAGCGAAGGTTCCTAGTAATCTTGGGAACCAATTTAGCTTTTTCGTATACACTATATGACATTAAGTAAAACGTCACCGATTTTGTTACAAGAGTCACATATGAAAGTTAATAAAATATGAGAAGAAAAATATCACATTTACTTAATGATTGAATTAATATATCAAATAGAAGAGGAAGGAAAAATAGAAATATAACAGATTTCAAGAAATTAGTGTGTCAGTACTAATTTTAAGTGCACATTAAGTCAATATGGCTAATATATATATATATATATATATATATATATATATATATATATATATATATATATATATATATATATATATATATATATATATATATATATATATATATATATATATATATGTGCCGAATAGGTAAAACTAGTCAATTAGCAAGAACTCGTTTAAAATTAAGTCATTCTAAAAATTTCTCTTATACGCTTAGATATATTTTTTTTCATTTATGTTAATGTAAATATTATTAATTTTGTACCAAAAGAACCTTAGAAAACTTACCTAACCTTATTATAACAAGCATAATTTAATTTAGCCTAATCCAACTAAATATATTTTAGATAAGTTTACAATAATTTAATAAACACAATGAAATAAAAAAAATTCGTTAGGTTCAGAATGATTTTGCTAAATTATTGCATACACAAATTTTCGCTTGCCTTATTCGGCAAGAAGAGCCTTGCTATTTAAGCCAAAATTGCAAGTTTTACCTATTCAGCACGACACACACACGATGGGTGGCGATCTTGCTTCTTAGAACCCTTTCAAATTTTATGATATGGGACGTTAGCGCAATTGGTCTGTAGTCTTTACTATTGCTTTACTGCCCCTTTGTGGAGCGGGCTATGTCTGTTGTTTTTAGTAGCTGCGGACGATCCAGTGTCCATGCTCCTCTCCATAGGATGTTAAAGCATGTGATAGGCTTCTTGCAGTTCTTGATGAACACGGAGTTCCATGAGTCTGGGCCTGGAGCGGAGTGCATGGGCATGTCATTTATTGCCTTTCAAAGTCATTTGGCGTAGTGATGATGTCAGAAGGCATCGTCTGTCAAGTTCTGTGGCATCTCATGAAAAATCATTTAGGTTTTCGATTTTCAGTCTGGTTAGTGGCTCGCTAAAGACTGAGTCATACTGGGATTTAGTAACTCACTCATTTCCTTGCTGTCATCTGTGTAGGACCCATCCGGTTTAAGTAGGGGCCCAGGATGGGTCCTACACAGATGACAGCAAGGAAATGAGTGAGTTACTAAATCCCAGTATGACTCAGTCTTTAGCGAGCCACTAACCAGACTGAAAATCGAAAACCTAAATGATTTTTCATGAGAGTGCCACAGAACTTGACAGACGCATGCCTTTCTGACATCATCACTACGCCAAATGACTTTGAAAGGCAAAATGACATGCCCATGCACTGCTCCAGGCCCAGACTCATGGAACTCCGTGTTCATCAAGAACTGCAAGAGCCCTATCACATGCTTAACATCCTATGGAGAGGGAGCATGGACACTGGGATCGTCCGCAGCTACTAAAACAACAGACATAGCCCCGCTCCACAAAGGGGCAGTAAAGCAATAGCAAAGAACTACAGACCAATTGCTAACGTCCCATATCATAAAAATCTTTGAAAGGGTTCTAAGAAGCAAGATCGCCACCCATCTTGATACCCATCAATTGCACAACCCAGGACAGCATGGGTTTAGAGCAGGCCGCTCCTGTCTGTCCCAACTACTGGACCACTACGACAAGGTCCTGGATGCTCTAGAAGATAAACAGAATGCAGATGTTATATACACAGATTTTGCAAAAGCCTTTGACAAGTGTGACCATGGTGTAATAGCACACAAAATGCGTGATAAAGGAATAACAGGAAAAGTTGGTAGATGGATTTATAATTTCCTAACACATAGAACACAAAGAGTAGTAGTCAACAGAGTAAAGTCTGAGGCAGCTACTGTGAAAAGCTCTGTTCCACAAGGCACAGTACTTGCTCCCATCCTATTCCTCATCCTCATATCAGACATTGACAGGGATATAAGCCACAGTGCTGTGTCTTCCTTTGCAGATGACACCCGAATCTGTATGACAGTGTCCACCGTTGAAGACACTGCAAGACTCCAAGCAGACATAAACCAAATCTTTAAATGGGCTGCAGAAAACAATATGAAGTTCAATGATGAGAAATTTCAATTACTCAGATACGGAAAACGTGAAGAAATTAAAATCTCATCGGAGTACAAAACTAATTCCAACCACACAATAGAGCGAAAAACTAATGTCAAAGACCTGGGAGTGTTCATGTCAGAGGATCTCACCTTCAAGGACCATAACAATGTAGCAATTGCATCTGCTCGAAAAATGACAGGATGGATAATGAGAACCTTCAAAACCAGGGATGCCAAGCCCATGTTGACACTGTACAGATCGCTTGTTCTATCTAGGCTGGAATATTGCTGCACACTAACTGCACCTTTCAAGGCGGGTGAAATTGCGGACCTTGAAAATGTGCAGAGAACCTTCACGGCACGCATAAGTGCGATAAACCACCTCAACTACTGGGAACGCTTGAAGTTCCTAAACCTGTACTCTCTAGAACGCAGGCGGGAGAGATACATTATTATATACACATGGAAAATTCTCGAGGGCTTAGTACCAAACTTGCACACAAAAATCACTCCCTACGAAAGCAAAAGACTCGGCAGGTGATGTAACATTCCCCCAATGAAGAGCAGGGGTGCCACTAGCACGTTGAGGGACAACACAATAAGTGTGAGGGGCCCAAGATTGTTCAACTGCCTCCCAGCATACATCAGGGGGATTACCAACAAGCCCCTGGCTGTCTTCAAGCAGGCACTGGACAGGCACCTCAAGTCGGTACCTGATCAGCCGGGCTGTGGTTCGTACGTTGGACTGCGTGCGGCCAGCAGTAACAGCCTGGTTGATCAGGCTCTGGTCCAACAAGAGGCCTGGTCACGGACCGGGCCGCGGGGGCGTTGACCCCTGGAATTCTCTCCAGGTAGACTCCAGGTAGACACACACACACACCAAGCACGTCTCCGGAAGCACACATCAACCAGATAACTGCTACAGCATATGGGCGACTGGCAAACCTGAGAATAGAGATCCGATACCTTAGTAAGGAGTATGCAACACCAGTTTGGAACCCACACCTAGCCAAACACGTAAGGAAACTAGAGAAAGTGCAAAGGTTTGCAACAAGATTAGTCCCGGAGCTAAGGGGCATGTCCTACGAGGAGAGGTTTAGGGAAATCGACCTGACGACACTGGAGGACAGGAGAGATAGGGAGGACATGATAACGACATAAAATACTGAGAGGAATCAACAAGGTGGACGGAGACAGGATGTTCCAGAGATGGGACACAGCAACAAGGGGTCACAGTTGGAAGTTGAAGACTCAGATGAATCGCAGGGATGTTAGGAAGTATTTCTGCAGTCACAGAGTTGTCAGGAAGTGGAATAGTCTGGGAAGTGATGTAGTGGAGGGAGGATCCATACATAGTTTTAAGAAGAGGTATGATAAAGCTCATGGAGCAGGAAGAGTGACCAGTGAAGAGGCGAGTCCAAGAGCTATGAATCGACCCCTGCAACCACAATTAGGTGAGTACACACACACACACACACACACACACACACACACACACACACACACACACACACACACACACACACACACACACACACACACACACACACACTTATATTTTTTTTTTTTTTATTAAATAATAATATATATATTATTGTGTGGTTTAATGTCCATAACACTGCGTACAGTGGTGGTGGATAATTGTGAAATAGTGGGTTTGTTTTACATACTTACGTAGTGGTGTGTTTAGATGGTTGTGGTGGTGGGTCTAAATGGTAGTTGGTGCTTGTTGTGGGCGGTAGTGTCGCAGTATTGGTTTTCGGAACGCAGATCGATACCCTGGTAAACTGTGTACCGAGGCCACGAGCTAGCAGGCAGGCGCAAGCAGGCAGACACACGAGCTGGCTGTCTGGCAATCTGGCTACCCAGCTAGCTGGTTATCTGACTGGCTTACTAGTTATCTGACTGGCTTACTAGTTATCTGGCTGGATATGTATCTACTTATGTCTGGCCATTTGCCTCTCGAATAAACTTGCTTTGTTTTCCGCTTTATCAGTCTGTTATTGGCGCTCTCCTGTTATATCCAGATATTGCGTCCTATAAACTGTACCTTATCATATATCCTCTTCCTCATCTGCTACTGCTGCTTTCTTCTCCCGCAGCTCATCAGTGCCTACTCCTTTCCCATGTTCTTGCTCCTCGTCTCCTGCGTCTGCCTCTCCTTTCTTCTCTGGTTGTTCAACTGCGCCTGCTCCTCACCTATCTTCTCGCTCTTCATCTACTGCGCCTGCTCTTCCTCAGCGTGCTACATCAACCCTTTACAACACGATCATTTCTGCGCTCTTTCCTAAATATCAAGTGTCGTCTGCTTGTTGAATTGTTTCCTTCGTCCTCTTTCCACCTCCCTCTCAAACTATCCTCCCTCCTAACCTATCCACCTTCATGTTTTCTCAAACTGTCCACTTACAACCCCCCCCCCCCAAGCTATCAAAGTGTCTACCCTCCTCACTCCACCTTAACACGGTGGCGGGGTTTAAATGGTTTGTGAATAGAAATAGAGGTCTCTTCTTGGAGGGATGCCACTCTTCCCAACAAGGTGCTTAATTGACTAATAACAAGAGTTCAGAATCACCCACATGAGAGGCAGAGGATAGATGTCAGCTGTGGTTGTTTTAAGATTCATATAGTTTACACAAAACCAGTAAGATTTGTCAGGCTACTGGACCAGACCTACATAAGAGAGGCAGGTGACGAACTAGGCTTTGATGTTAGGTAAAATGTCACACTTGTGTCCTTTTACATAACATATTGTCGGTATTAATTATACCAACATTAGGCTCTATGATGTTATTTCTAGCATTCGCTCTTCTCTATCTCTTGTTCTCTGGCTTTCACTCGTTCTCTAGCTCTGTGTCTGAGAGAGAAAATGAGAATGAATGAATATAGGTCATTGTGGCTGGAGTCTAGTTCCTTATTAAGTCTTGCCGCCTATATGAACACAAGGAATTACTCATGAATTTAGAATTCCGGGACAGCCACACGCCACCACAGTCACGGTTCTGGCGTGTGCCTCTACCACCGTGACTGCAGTGGCGTCTCTCTTTACTGCAGTCACTGTGGTAGAGGCGCACGTCACTTCAGTCTCTGTGGTAGAGGCGCACGTCACTACAGTCTCTGTGGTAGAGACGCACGTCTCTATAATCACTGTGGTAAGAGGCGCACATCACTACAGTCACTGTAGTAGAGGCGCACGCCACTACAGTCACTGTAGTAGAGGCGCATGCCACTACAGTCACTGTGGTAGAGGCGCACGCCACTACAGTCACTGTAGTAGAGGCGCACGCCACTACAGTCACTGTGGTAGAGGCGCACGCCACTACAGTCACTGTAGTAGAGGCGCACGCCACTAGTCACTGTGGTAGAGGCGCACGCCACTACAGTCACTGTAGTAGAGGCGCACGCCACTAGTCACTGTGGTAGAGGCGCACGCCACTACAGTCACTGTAGTAGAGGCGCACGCCACTAGTCACTGTGGTAGAGGCGCACGCCACTACAGTCACTGTAGTAGAGGCGCACGCCACTAGTCACTGTGGTAGAGGCGCACGCCATCACAAGTCCCAACCCTTCAGTCTTAAACTAAAATCAACGATGCTTAAACAGTTGCTTAGGTTTCAATCCTGCCTTCACGAAAGTCATTAAGATTGCAGTTCATCTGTACACTAATATCAAGAATAGTTTATTCCATAAAATGGAGATTAGAGTAAAAAAACACTAATATACGCTGAGATATAGATACCTTTGTGTATATACAAAGATACGCTTCTCGGTATGTATACATTTGAGAGATAAACAACCATCAGTGTATATACATTAAGAGAAATACACCTTTTAGAATATATACATTGAGTTGCTTGATCAGCCATATTGTTATCACTTCTTGGCTGGCAAGAAGTAAGGCAGCAACAGCCTGGTTGACCAGGAAGCCAGACCACGCGGTAGAGTTGGCGATATGGTCTACAGAATTTCAAATAAAAGAACGATCACGACTGACCTAATATTCTCAAGATGAACCAAGTTCAAGAATTCACCCAGAATAAGACAGCAAGAATGCCGTAGCCTGAAACTCTCCAAAAACCCGCACTTAGGAGGGAAACCTTATGACGAAGTTTCGTTCCTAGACCACTGTCAGTTTCAGAAGTTTCAGTGAGGTTAAGTTCGTGTAAACACCAGCTACCCAGAGTCAAGTGAAAGTCATAGAGAAAACTGACTAGACTTCAGGGGAAACTTTTTTGTTGTTGTTGATTGTTATGCATTAAAGCGGATTACGGAATCACAAGAAACGCTGTATGACCTTCACGGATTTGGCGATTCCTCTTAATAATAATAATAATAATAATAATAATAATAAATACAAAGGCAAATAATTGGTCCAGGGGAAATTTTAATTTCATATTGCCAGAGAGAGAGAGAGAGAGACAGAGACAGACCAGTATAATGCGATCCTTTGACAAGGTTTCGCTCGCACAGTGGGCTTTTGTCAAATTTGTTACTTGATAAAGCACACTGTGTGGGCGAAACGCTGTCAATGAAGGATCACATTATAGTGCATTCGTCTTTTTCCCATGCTGTCGGTCTTGTGACTACGTCATATTGCAGTTGACAAGCAAAGTATATTCAATACTTTGTAGAAGTTCACTGTTTAAGCATGAGAAAACCAGAGCAGTGTCGTAGGCCTGCTCACCCATACTAGGCAGGTTCTACTCTCACTTTCAAATGAGATGTTTCCAGACTCTGCCCTCAAGTAGCTGATGATCCGCAGGTACCACAAAGGAATTCTAAGTCTTTAATGGTGATTGTGTGACCATTCCAGGGATGCTTGCCGGTGATCGATTAGTGGCGGGGTTCGCCCAATCACAGAGGTTTGTCAGGTAGCAACGGGCACTGGTGTCTCTTGGCTGTGTTGCAGAAGTGACGCATGCAATAAAATATTTTAGTAGATTTTTTTAATTTTTTTTAATTTAGATATTTTTAAAAGTCATATGAAGTATACAATAAAATCCTAGAGATTTGGAATTATGACTATAAAATAATGAATTTTTAGTCAAAATATTTTATTTTTTGTTTTTAAGCCACTTTTTTCACACTGTTGCTTTGATGTTCCACTGTAGTCACACTGCAGAAGACGCACACTGTGTTTCCATGGTGCGCCAGTGCACATTGATTCGTGTTCATTACTGTGTCCTGGCCAAATATTTAATAAGGAACCATAAATACCAATATCTGTGAAAGTTGGGTTAGTTATGATTTAAGTTTTAGGATCCAACATCCAGCAAGATACTCTTGCCGGACTGCTACTAAACTGGTATGATTAATATTATAATAGCCACTAACGAACACTAAACCCTTAGGGATCATACAACACCTGTGGAGTGGGATTGAGTTGATCCTGTATAAATGTTCGGACATAAACAACATATACTGTGAGCTCTCAGCAGATATTTTACGTAAATAAGTGTCTATTACCAGTCATCCAAAATACCCATCTTTGTAATTATTGTTTTCTAAATGTAAAAAACACATTGTAATTTTTACAGATAAATAAATAATCTTAATCTTAAGTCTCCACGTGGAGGTGGCTGCTCTTCCAGTTTCGTAGAAATAAAGTGGGTAGTCACTTTGACTTATTTGGATTATCCTAGGTAATTTACACACGTTTCTGTGTGTGATATTTGTATAAGATAAGATTTCTTCGGATTTTTAACCCCGGAGGGTTAGCCACCCAGGATAACCCAAGAAAGTCAGTGCGTCATCGAGGACTGTCTTGTCTTATTTCCATTGGGGTCCTTAATCTTGTCCCCCAGGATGCGACCCACACCAGTCGGCTAACAACCCAGGTACTTATTTGCTTCTAGGTGAACATGACAACAGGTGTAAGGAAACACGTCGAAATGTTTCCACCCGCCGGGAATCGAACCCGGGCCCTCCGTGTGTGAAGCGAGAGCTCAAGCCACCAGACCACTCGTGTGTACATGTACCTAAATGGACTCCAATGGAAATAAGTCACTCTGTCTGACTTTTTTGGGTTATCCTAGGTTTTCTACACATATGCTGCTATGTATGATAATATATGTAACTGTATTTGTGTATACCTGAATAAACTTAGTGTGGGTGAGAGTAATAGCGTAGTCCTCCCTATCATACTAGCCAACCACCGCGTTTTCTCTTACATCAGATGTTGACTTATTCTTCCTTGTGAGCTCCTCCCCCCTCTTTCCTCTTCCCTTTTTCACTTCATATCTTATTTTCCTTTCTTTTCTTTGTCTTCTCACTTTTTGTCCTACCCCTTCTCTCCCTCTCTTCGTCTCTCCTCTTCGTCCTCTCCTCCCTTATTTTATTCCCTCTAACTCATATTTTTCCTTTTACATTTCCTTCTCTCCATTTTTGTTCCTCATCGTCTCACGTGTAGTCAACTGTTGGTCGTATTCTGAGTGTTGAAGACGCTGATGATTATGGAGCGCTGCATCGAGGAACATGTGGAAGAAATCGCAAAACAACACTTCACAATGACAAGGTTATAAGAAATAGTGTGAAGGATCCCAAGAAAACCAGCAGATATCTAAGAGAGATTTGGCTTCATCTGGCGTAAATGTTGATTCTGCATTCTACTTCACCTCCTTTTCTTTCTTCTCTTCCCCTCTATCCTCTTTTCCTTCATTTATAATTTGTTTTATAATGACTCGTAAATATCTTTCCCGTGTTTGAGATGAATTCTGCTGAAAATTACCCCGAGAGTAAGTCCCAGCTGTGACTAACACGTTCCATTATTTTAACACCTACCTGTGTGATGGAATATGAAGGGCAACCATAGCCAGCTTTCCTTCCCACTATGTAACTGTGTTATATGGCCGTGAAACAATTGACTTTTGTACCCACTGCGTAACTATAGATTCATCTTATGTGATGGAAGAGGACCGGAAAATGTAGCTAGCTTTTGTTTTCACTCTCAGTGTAACTATCATGTAGTAGGGAAGAACAATAATTTGATAACTAACTAGAAAGGTTAATAACCAAAGATATTCCTGAAATACCAGCAATGTGCCTTGTTTCCATTGTGGTCGTCAGCAGGGCCGGCCTTAAGCCGATTGGACCCATTGCTCCTAGTTGGGCCCCGCGCCTAAGGGGGCCCCGCGCTAGAGTGTAATCTACTCTCGGCTTGTCAAGTACACACAACACGAAGTAAAAAAAAAAATATTTTTAATAAATTTCAGTCAGTAAAGCAAGTGGTATTGTGACAATGTACTTTTCAGAGGTGGTATACAAATTTTCTTTGTTACTTGTAGGGTGACATGTATGCAGTTTTATATTAAAATGTAGTTTACATCTGTTTGCTCTATTAACTCGCATGCATTTTTTAAGCGCAGTTTGATTGCTTTCCATACATAGGTGCGGGACCCAATTGGGAACAATTTTGGTGGGCCCCAAGGCCGGCTCTGGTCGTCAGGTCCTCCACTAGGAATGTACTGCTAGGCGAACAAGGGCAGCAGGTGTTAGATTTACAATCGTGCGCCCTCTGATTATTATTATTATTATTAAAAAGAAGCGCTAAACCCACTAGGGTCATACAGCCCTCCCTGATTGAACCCGCTCTATATCCCATTTTTCTCATCATTTCTTCCCCCTTACTCTTCTTCCCTTCTGCTTCCACCACTTTATTTCAGCTTTCTCCACGCACTCACCGTAATCTTCCCTCACTGTCATCCCCTACACACACAAATCCCGCAGATTTGACTGGATTTCCCACCTCCAGTTCCATTAGCAAAGTTAAGAGAAACTATTTGTTTACCTACTGGCGCCCAGGGCGATGTGATTAGTGAGGGAGAGGGCAGAAGGGAGGGAATGGAGGATAGGGAAGAAAAGGGAATATTGGAAGAGAAGGGATAGGGGGGTGAGGGATAACGGAGAGTTGGTCAGAACAAAATCAAGCAATACCAGGAATAACGTATACAAAGAATAAAAAAAAGCATAATACCGTGACTGGAACAATACACGAATAACCCGCACATAGAAAGAAAATTGTGGTGTTTTCTAGCTCACAGACTGATGTCCATGGTTCGATTCCTAGTGCGGGTGGAACATGGAGCGTGTTTCCTTAAGGGTTTGCTATCCATGTTCACCTAGCAGTAAATAGGTACCTGGGTGTTAGCCGATTGGTGTGGGTCGCATCCTGGGGAGAAAATTAACCTAATTTCCCCGAAATGCTCTGCATAACAAGGCGCTTTCTATATAGTATTTAATGTCAGCTAGGTCTTTATACCTTGTACATGTACTTGTAAAAATAAAGATGATTATTAATTATTATTATTTTTGGTGACATTTCGGTCCGACGTGGACCCAATAAGTAAGTCCTCCCTACCATTACAGCCGTCCACCACGTTTAACGAAGTCCTCCGTACCATTACAGCCGTCCATCACGTTTTCTCTTACAACAGACGTATTCCTTTCTGCCTTCCTTAGTAAGTTTATTCAGGTATACACAAATACATTTACATACATTATCATACATAGCAGCATATGTGTAGAGAACCTAGGATAACCCAAAAAAGTCAGACAGAGTGACTTATTTCCATTGGGTCCTTTTTATACCCTAATATTTTACATTGTAGGATATATATGTTATTATATTATAAAGGATATATGTATACTAGGAATAAGGTAAAAAAGAGTTATTTACATATACATGTGTGTTAGCTAAAAAAAATAAAAAATCATTCTCCTCCCTTTCTGTCGCTACATTCATTAGGTACCTTTTGGTTCTCTTCTTGAACTGGCTCATGCTATGACTGGCTTTGACATGTGCAGGCAGTCTGTTCCATTCCTTTATTGCTGTACAATAAAAGATGTTTGAAGCCTGGCCACTTTCCTCTTATCTTCCCCTTAGAGGGAGATGTCTTGATGCTAAAGAGTTCTTGTTCTGAGGAACTGAAGCCACCCTCCCTCCTTCGGATTAAACCCGATTTCATCCCAGTCCCCAGGCCCTATATGAACCCTACGGGCTTAACACTTCCCCGTACATGTAATATTTCTACCCCTCCTGGGGATAACTATGGAGAGGCGTAAAATAAAAAGACTTGAGATTATTAATAACTAGGAGGGTTAGCAACCCAGGATAATTCAAGAGTCACTTGGTGTGGCTTATTTCCATTGGAGTCCTTTGGTTCTCGTTCCCAGGATGCGATTTATAATAGTCGGCTAACACCCCAGATGGAAATAAGTCACTTTGATATTTTTTTTTTTTTTGGGGGGAGGGCTATCCAAGGTAATTTACACATGTTACTATGTATGATAAATTGTGTAACTGTATTTGTGTACCTCTACCTAAATAAACTTACCCAGGTACCTACTTATTGCTAGAGGAGCAGCAGCCGTCGTCACCGGCGGTGTTATTGTCGTGAGGGTCCGGTATCACAGTAGACCATAATGTTAAATGATGTAGTTAATGTTCATAGCAAGGCAGAAAGTCTTTTGTCCTCCTCGCTCTGCCTCCGTCTTCCCCTCTCTCTTCTTCTGACTCACAGTTTCTCATCCTACCAGTCACAAATAAATCATGCCGGGAAGGAGCCCCCATCCCCTTCCCTGGCTGCTTCCAAAGCTAGATCTTCCTGAAAACTCTCGAGTCTCTCTCGTGCCTGCTGGCATCTCTCCCACTGGTATTTGTTAATAACCTCTGTATATGCCACCCCCTAAATCCTAACACTCACTTTATCATGGCCTTGACCTCATTGTTCCTTACCTGAGTCTCTTCTGTACCCTTCTCTCCAGCTCTATCGGAACTTGTTTACCATTTCCAGGATTTGTATATGTTCCAACAGATGTTACGAATGGGAAGAGTGGATATGTTTGGGGAATTTAAAGAATGGAGGCGAAGTGGGCGGGAGAGAAAGGAGTGGAAAAACAACGAAAATGAGGGAATAACAACTGGATATGGGGTCGAGAAGAAGAGAAGGGGGTATGGAAAGGATGTGTGGGACACTGGGAACGGGGATTGGGGGCTTAGGACTGCAAAGCGAACCTCGCAATATTGATTTTCTCGGCAAGCTTTGCAGAGATAGACCCCTGCCCCTCCTAGCTTTCTCCTCTATTCATTCACTAACTTTTTTCCTCGCCTTGCATCTCCATTCCTCTTCCTCCCGTTCCCCACATTCCTTCTCGTTCGTAAAATATTGCTAGATGTCACATCATAAGACGTGTCTGCTGTTCATGGCACTATTGTCTTCGTCAAGAAAGATGTCAACTGACTCGAGACATTCTCCACCGATGACATGTGTGGATTTGAGCTTTTCACGAGACTGCATGGGAGCTGGGCTGAACTCTGGGATTTACCATGCTGCTTATAATATTTCTCGCCAAAACTACATTTCCCTATCCCCACCTCTCCACTCACCCCAACAGGATTTTCCATCTTCGTTTATTCATTGTCGGTGTCGTGGCCAAGTTCTTTAAATTGCATATTTTTTCGTTTAAATAAAAGTCTTATAAGTTCATGTAATCAGGCGTAAAATAAACAATATAGTATTTGTAAGACTACAACGAACGTTAATAAATTGATACTGGGAAAAGCGTAAGAAATTGAACATATAAATTCTTTGCATGACTGTGGGCTTTCTGCGTGAACAAATAAATGTCACCCATCTCTGTACAAACATTGTATCATAATATTATTATAATAATTATTATTATTAGTAGTAATAGCAGTAGTAGCAGTAGTAATAACAGTAGTAGTAATAGTAGTAGTAATAATGGTAATAATAATGTGGCTAGGTTGCCTGACTTGGGTCTTCACGAATAACCAGCACTTGAAAGAGGGAGCTTACGACGGCGTTGCGGTCCGTCCTGCATCATTGTCTATGGTTTTATCCACTGGGATGAGAGCACAATTGTCGTCTAACTCTTAGGGACCAATATATCACTGCCAGGTGAAAAGGACGTCCGTTGGTGTAAGTAGACTTGACCATACATCTACTTGCCCCAGATTCAATCCGGATCCTTTCATGTGCGAGTCAAACATCAAGTAATTGTCTTAAAAAAATAATTCGTTTATTTCGGATATAGGTGTTGTTGTTTTGAGAGAGAGAGAAAGAAAGTAAGTGTGTTCAGTAGGTGGGGATATTAATAAAGAAGTTACCCTTAAAAAATCACCGAGACCGTTGCGTTTTCTTTGAAGTGTGATTTGAAGAAAATGCATTACTAATACTTTGAATGGGGAACTAAGCAAACTGTATTGATATGCGGGTCTTCATTGAAACTTTCTTTTACACATTTTCCTAAATAAACACTTACAGACCATGTAACTCTGAAATCCATCGTCGCAAGTATCATAGTACTGTCCAAAGTCTAACGTCATGAGTCTGACGTCTGTCAACGATACTTTTGTTACTTACTTACCCGTGGCAGTGCAGCGGAATATCCACTGGCTCAGTCCTGACCAATTTATATTATATTTTGACTGAATTATTAAAACTTCACTTCCTGATCAATTATGGTTGAAAGACATACAGGATGGCTTTTACGTTTGTCCAAAATAATACTTAGTGAAGTATCACCTCACTTTGTAACACACTTTTCTTGCTGGCTTTTTCTTATTCCAGTGAAGATGTGTGTGTGTAAGCATATGAAAGCGTTCAGGTTTTCCTGTTTATTTTTTCGGTATTGGTATTTTATGATATACTGTGTGTGTCTAGAACAGCCGTTTATTCTCAAGTCCATTGCAAAAATGTAAATTTAAGTTTGTAAAATCTAAAAGAGCTTGTTTAACACCATAACCATATAACTACAATTAGTAATTTACACTACGTAACCCCTTAAAGAAGAGAGGGGAGATACCTTGATGCTGGCGATAGGCTCTTGATTATCTGCCATTCCACAGGCGCTGCATGACCTCTACCTAATAATAATAATAATAATAATATTTTTATTTCGATGCATGTTACAAGTGTACATTGTTATTGGTAGTTACAATTATAAAACTGTAATGTAAGGAGAGTCACTGGCATGCCATGGCATTAGGGGCAGTTTATTCTAAAGACTTATTCACTAAGTACTTAATGCTAGAGAAATTGATTGAGTTTATTCTAGTTATGTATTATTTCAAATTACAATATGATTATACATATTATTAAAATACAATATTAGAATGTAATAATAATGGTAAATTATTATTATTCTACGAAGTGTAATGCTTTCCCGATGTTTTTAAAAAAATTGACATGAAAGTGGTTAAAGCTGGAATAATTAATGATGGAGTCTATGAAATAAGTCACTTTGTCTGACTTTTTTGGGTTATCCTAGGTTCTCTACACATATGATGCTATGTATGATAATCTATGTAACTGTATTTGTGTATACCTGAATAAACTTACTTAACTGTGTTAATATATGCAGGCTAGTGCACTGATTTTGAGAACATTGAAAGGTGATAGTGTAGCCGGTGAAGAGTTACGAGCGTAAATGCGGAAAATAAAATGTTTGAAACTGGCTGTGTGTGGTGGTGGGGGGGAAGGTTGCAGGGGTCGAGTCATAGCTCCAGTGTACGTGTAGTTACTAGTTGTCAGAGGCACTTGTTAGACACTTGGCCTGCTTTGTGTGTAGTAGTTGATGTTAAATCACTTGTCGATAGAGACTTAGCCTGTTGTTAGTTGTGTGTGTTCGTGTGTTTATTTTATGCATGGGACAGTGATCAGTGTGGCTGGTAACTTGGTAATCGTTAGGACTGATAAGGTATTAGTTTCGAGGACTGGTAAGGCACTAATTAGTCTTGAGGGTTGATAAGGAGTGCCAGGTGTCACAAGGTCTGGTAAGAGTGGCACTACAGTAGGGCAGAGGGTAACACTGTAAGAAGCACAGAGCCATTAACCTCTCCCAGGTTTTAACTCTCTCTCTCCGTGAAACTATATATACAGTGGTATTGGATCAAGTATACAAGAGATGAAGGAGATTTAGCCCTTACTAGTTTTCAGTCGAGGGATGAGAGGAGGATAAGTAAAGGTGTTCAATAAGCGTGAGGAAAGATAGTGTAGTGAACACTGTATAGAGGGAGAGAGTGAACAATGGGACAGCGCGCTCTAATGTGAACATTATACTACACACATTATTATTACTATGTATTCGTCTGCTCCATCTATTATTTGTTTTTTATTTATTATTTATAGGTGGCAACGCTTATTCCGTAGTTGTCGTAGAGCGCATAGGAAATTAGATGTAAGCAGGTGTGTTTTCAAGGAATGATGTGAACCAGGTAAACCATAGGAATACCCGGAGTTCATCAGCCATAATACAGGGAGACGCAAGAGTTGTTGAGACAGAGAATGATAGGAGATGCAGGAGGCATCAGATTGGCGGCTGATGGTGAACCTAAGTAAAAGTTAATGTTATTGGGCAGACAAGGAAAACTAGGCTGGAATTATTGTCAATTATAAACTTAATTGACACTGGTGATGTCTAACCGCCAGAGATGTCTGTATCAACACCGCCAGAGATGTCTGTATCAACACCGCCAGAGATGTCTGTATCAACACCGCCAGAGATGTCTGTATCAACACCGCCAGAGATGTCTGTATCAACACCGCCAGAGATGTCTGTATCAACACCGCCAGAGATGTCTGTATCAACACCGCCAGAGATGTCTGTATCAACACCGCCAGAGATGTCTGTATCAACACCGCCAGAGATGTCTGTATCAACACCGCCAGAGATGTCTGTATCAACACCGCCAGAGATGTCTGTATCAACACCGCCAGAGATGTCTGTATCAACACCGCCAGAGATGTCTGTATCAACACCGCCAGAGATGTCTGTATCAACACCGCCAGAGATGTCTGTATCAACACCGCCAGAGATGTCTGTATCAACACCGCCAGAGATGTCTGTATCAACACCGCCAGAGATGTCTGTATCAACACCGCCAGAGATGTCTGTATCAACACCGCCAGAGATGTCTGTATCAACACCGCCAGAGATGTCTGTATCAACACCGCCAGAGATGTCTGTATCAACACCGCCAGAGATGTCTGTATCAACACCGCCAGAGATGTCTGTATCAACACCGCCAGAGATGTCTGTATCAACACCGCCAGAGATGTCTGTATCAACACCGCCAGAGATGTCTGTATCAACACCGCCAGAGATGTCTGTATCAACACCGCCAGAGATGTCTGTATCAACACCGCCAGAGATGTCTGTATGACGACAAGGATGATTTGCAGGAGTCAGGGTGAAGGTAGAGTGAACCAGGGAAGGTAGAGTGAACCAGGGAAGGTAGAGTGAACCAGGGAAGGTAGAGTGAACCAGGGAAGGAAGAGGGTTGCTGAGGAAGACCAGAAAGGGAAAGGGGGAGGGAGGGAGGGGGATTGGGAAATAGGGGAGGGTAAGAGAAGGTAGTGAGGGGGAGGGAGGGAGGGGGATTGGGAAAAAGGAGGGTAAGAGAAGGTAGTGAGGGGGAGGGAGGGAGGGGGATTGGGAAAAGAGAGGGTAAGAGAAGGTAGTGAGGGAGAGGGGAGGTGAAGGTGGGAGGAGAGTAGATGATGCAGAGAGTGAGTGGGAGTGTTAACAAGGCTGGTCTGACCTGCCCTCTCCTACCACTCGTCTCCTTCACAAACACAAGTCTCCTTCACAGTGAAGCAACACTCCAGAAAAGAAATCATGCCTAATTCAGGTCTAGCCCCACGCTTTTCACTGTGTATTCACCTATTTGTGGTTGCAGGGGTCAGGTCACAGCTCCTGGCCTCGCCTCTTCGCTGTGTGTGGGGGTGTTGTTGGGGCGGGGGGAGGGGGTGTTATGGCTAGGTATCACCGCTAGTGTCCCCTGAGACGCAGTTACCGCCTTCATGACCAAAGATTTAGGTTGCATCGTACCTTCTTTTGAAACCGTGTATAAGGTTGTTTATCAAATCTAAATTAATTTCATTACACTTACTAACCACCCTCCAGTGAGGGGCTCTAAATCCGGGGAGCTGGACCTGACCTCCCCTTCCTTAGATGGAATGTGATTGCCTCCCATTTGCATGTCGCTGTATGAGAAGTACGGATTTAGCGCTCCCCCATGAATGTAACTCGACGCTTCTGGAGTAACGTTGTTACCAACCCCAAGACGGGGCATCGCATCTTGGCGACGGACTCTCCATCCAAGGCAGTGAAGTTTTCATCTCCTTCCTCGTATCAGACTGTTAGTTCATGTTTCTAATGTGATGTATGACTCTACCTCTTAAGTTATTCTGATACGTCTTTCATAACGACCAGTCTTTGTTCCCTTGCTGAGTCTACCTGGAGTCTACCTGGAGTCTACCTGGAAGGTATCCCGGGGATCGACGCCCCCGCGGCCCGGTGTTTGATCCATCGTGGTGTCTTGTTGGTCCCACCTGTAGCTTTTATCCTGCTTTCTTACGCTCTGCTGCCTCAAGGGTTTAGCATACACCATCAGTATTATAATCAAAGTGCCTTTCTCTTATTCGCTTCGTCTGGTTCTCAATATTTGTGTAGATCATTGTGATGTATATGGTGGTGTTCCTCTCTTCCGGGTTGTTAAGTTAGGTTAGTCTGCTGCTACATGTAGGTTACTCCTTTCACTTCCACTTCAGCCTCTGCATCTTCTCTAAACTTTGTTCTCGCATCATGTATTGGTAGAGTACTTTGTCAGTAGAGCACCCACAATCCAGGCTTCATCATAAATTACCTGGAATCCCTAGTTAGTTTTACATAATCGACAGTCGCATGTTTGCTTGTTAGTTACCATTCTGTCCTAGGCACATGTCGATTTGACACTAGGCCTTTTTTTTTTTTTTTTTTTTTTTTGTGTGTGTGTGTGTGTGTGTACACTCGCCTATTTTCTTCGTTCCCGTGTAATGTTTGCTTCTACCACATTTTTCTACTCACCAGCCTAATATTTAAAATGTACTTCCTAACGTCTTCATGGTTCATCTTCGTCTTTAGCTGCCATCTGGTCCCTCTCCTCCTCTCTCAAATAGTCTGTCCCTATTCACTAAATATAACTGAATATTTTGTATGTTATGATCATATCTACTCTGGTTACCCCTCTTATTAAGTAGCCTCATGGCAGAACTTTAGGTCATTTCTAGTTTATATATTTTATTAGGTGCAAGTTCTATGCTGGCGCTACACTATGGCCCTAACGTACGTTATGTATAATTACTTAAATGAATATTTGTTCAGGTTTTATGATGTTTTTTTAGGTGCTCTAAGTTTTGCAGTTGACCCTTGAACAACACCATGGGTTTGAACTGCGCCGTCCACTTTTACGCGCACTTATACGCGGATTTTTTCAGTAAATATATTTGATTTTTTTTTTGAGATTTACGACCGAAAAAAATAAGAAAAAGTTAGGTATGTCATAAAGGCATAAAATGTATGTAGAAGCTAATCTATTTTACCATTGACTACAATAAAATATACACAAATGTATTAAAGTTAAAACTGATCAAAACTTTGGCGCATAATTCCAGGTCGTACAATGTTCCATTCGTAGTCGAGACAAATGTAAACAAACGTAAAGTTGCAATATTAAATCATAAATATAAATTTATTTTTCATATATTTTCATTTTTGATGTCTGGTGTTAGTAATAACATCTACAGTGTTTTGTATCATGTAAGAATCGGTAAGTCTTCCTCCACTCAACAGTAGGCCATAAGTAGTTAAGTTTTTGAGAAGGCAAAAGTTATACGCAGATTTTAGACTGCTGCTGGGGGGTGGGGGGGTCGGCGCCCCTAACCCAGCATTGTTCAAGGGTCAGCTGTACTGCTGAAGTTATGCGATTCATGTACACTTGTAGTGATATGCTGTGTACAGTGTTTACCCCGGTGTGCCAGGTTCACCCACCATCAGTAACACAACTGATGGTGGGGTTGCCAGTCAGGTTATACATTTATAGTCGTAGTTTTGACGCGCACTTTAATTTTATTTCGTAATTTTCTTTCGTTTTGTTAACGGATATTTGTGGTGCCACTAATACAGTGTTTGATACGTTATTTAAAAGTTGTTGCCTCTTGTTCTCCCTAGTGGCGGCACCAGGACACCTACCTTGTCTTCTCTGAAGCACTTGCAGGAGCACGGAACCCCATCTAGATGCGACTTGTTTTGCATCTGAACCATTATCTTGTGGTCAAGTGTTTTGTGATGTGATAAAGAAATATTTGAAAGCTATTTTTAACTAGTTTATCATAAGTTTTTAATTAGTTTACATTTTCACTAACTAGTATAGCACAGGTTTTTCATTAACTAGTATAGCATACAGTAAGTCTTTAATTCAATTATATTTATCTAGTTTCCTTTGTCTTGGTTTTAAGACATCACTTATCTTTATGGTACCGGTTTTCACTTTCACCTATTTTCTTTATTAGTCAATTATCAACATTACATTCCATCATCCATTTAATGCTCCAAGTGATCAATTAATCTAAAGCATCTTGATAAATGTTGCTACTATATTACCCGTTGATGTCTCCGGGGATGATGGCACACCGTTGATGTCTCCGGGGATGATGGCACACCGTTGATGTCTCCGGGGATGATGGCACACCGTTGATGTCTCCGGGGATGATGGCACACCGTTGATGTCTCCGGGGATGATGGCACACCGTTGATGTCTCCGGGGATGATGGCACACCGTTGATGTCTCCGGGGATGACGGCACACCGTTGATGTCTCCGGGGATAATGGCACACCGTTGATGTCTCCGGGGATAATGGCACACCGTTGATGTCTCCGGGGATGAAGGCACACCGTTGATGTCTCCGGGGATGATGGCACACCGCTCTCTGCTCTCGGTCAAGACCTGGTTGACGTCTTTCACAATCAGGCTATTGTTGCCAGCAGATGGTGAGAGCCGAAAAATGGTGAGTCAGTGACACTGCGTGCGAAACATCACCCAATAAAAGACTTACTTTTAAATTCATCGATCCACTGTTGTTCACTGCATTTATTATGAGGCACGAAGCACAGCTGCAGTGATCAGGCAGTGATGGCAGAACTAACCACAGCTGCAGTGATCAGGCAGTGATGGCAGGACGAAGCACAGCTGGAGTGATCAGGCAGTGATGGCAGGACGAAGCACAGCTGGAGTGATCAGGCAGTGATGGCAGGACGAAGCACAGGTGGAGTGATCAGGCAGTGATGGCAGAACGAAGCACAGCTGGAGTGATCAGGCAGTGATGGCAGGACGAAGCACAGGTGGAGTGATCAGGCAGTGATGGCAGGACGAAGCACAGGTGGAGTGATCAGGCAGTGATGGCAGGACGAAGCACAGGTGGAGTGATCAGGCAGTGATGGCAGGACGAAGCACAGGTGGAGTGATCAGGCAGTGATGGCAGGACGAAGCACAGGTGGAGTGATCAGGCAGTGATGGCAGGACGAAGCACAGCTGGAGTGATCAGGCAGTGATGGCAGGACTAAGCACAGGTGGAGTGATCAGGCAGTGATGGCAGGACGAAGCACAGGTGGAGTGATCAGGCAGTGATGGCAGGACGAAGCACAGGTGGAGTGATCAGGCAGTGATGGCAGAACGAAGCACATGTGGAGTGATCAGGCAGTGATGGCAGAACGAAGCACAGCTGGAGTGATCAGGCAGTGATGGCAGCACGAAGCACAGCTGGAGTGATCAGGCAGTGATGGCAGGACTAAGCACAGGTGGAGTGATCAGGCAGTGATGGCAGGACTAAGCACAGGTGGAGTGATCAGGCAGTGATGGCAGCACGAAGCACAGGTGGAGTGATCAGGCAGTGATGGCAGAACGAAGCACAGCTGGAGTGATCAGGCAGTGATGGCAGCACGAAGCACAGCTGGAGTGATCAGGCAGTGATGGCAGGACGAAGCACAGCTGGAGTGATCAGGCAGTGATGGCAGGAAAGTGTCAAGTACTCTGCCTATCCCTCTTTTAATATATTGGCAAAATGTTTCATCTCCATGTATCAGCCAAGTTACCAAATTTATATAGTGTCAGATAATCCAGATTGAATAACCTTATCTTCTCTGCCTTTCTTCAAAACCCATGACACCTCATCAAGACCTGCGGCTTTATTTTTGGTCATTGTTTCTTAATTGGAGTATTTTCTGGTTATTTCAGTGGGATCCACTTCATGAATGACACAATAGCTTTGGTTGGAACAATCCACATCTTGGCCTTGGCTCTCCTCACCTCTTCTCCAGACCTGTCTTCTCTCTTCTCATCTTTTCTCACTCCTTCCAGTATTTCTCACTTACATGTATTTTAATTCCTGCACTTTACCATATAATGTTTGAACCAGTGCTGTCAAGTGCTCCAGTGGCCACTTAAAAGTTTGACACTGATTCTCAAGAGACTCAAAAAAAAAAAAGTATAAGTGACACCGATTTCTGAACACTGAAATTCATCAATATTATGCTGAAACTGTCTCCTCTACTTTTCCCTATAAAATTCCTTCTTAGCAAAGGCACGTTGCTCCCTGGTTTGCTCTAGATATATTTTCTTCTTAGTTGCAGGTAGTCCAGGCTGGGGGAATTGAACTGTTCTCAGTTATTTAGGTTTTTGACCTCGTACAAGCAGTGGACGTTCTTGCTACGCTCTCAGGGTTTTTTCTATTCATATTTCACATTTTACGCTTTTTTGGGTTTTTCGAAGCATGTTTAGGAATTCCATATTTTCCACCAAAATTACGATATATATATATGGGGAAATAATTAGTGACAAAAGTTGCACATTTTAATAACTCTAACTCACTCACACACACTCTCTCTCTATATATATATATCTATCTATCTATCTATCTATATATATATATATATATATATATATATATATATATATATATATATATATATATATATATATATATATATATAATATATATAGTATATATATATATACTCACACATATATATATATACTCACACTCCCGCTCACTACTCTCCCACCCCCATCTCCCACGCATCCATGCTGTCCTTCACCCAGTACCCCACAGCTGGCGCCCTCCCACCCACACCATGTCACAAGAAGTGCAGGGTTCCCAGGAATCTCCAGGACAGAGCCAACGCCTTGGAACCCGTCCCCGAGGCATCTGCCAGGTGTGCCATAGGGAATGTGCACTCAATCCCTCTACTGGCAACATCCGTGCACACAATGGATGTCTAGGCTCCAGGAGGGCTCCAAATGGGAACAGCCAACAGACCCTCCCAGCAGACAGAGCTGACAGCCACCCTGACTTCACCTCTACAGAGGACCTAAAAGCTGCAATCAAATTAACATCCACCAGGACGCTGACACACATCCCCAAAGCAGCTCGCCATGAAGCTGCCAGCAAATTCGCTGACCTCTTGAAGAAAGTCAACGATGCTCCTGCAAACAATGGATCCTGGCACAACCTTCTGGCACAGCCTGTTTGGCTGTCCCACCAAGGAGGGACAAGTCACTAGCTACATCTGTTATCAGGGCAATAAATGCATTCCCTAGAGATGACAACCTTGTCCGTATCCCCTCCAGGACGTCAAACACCCGCCAGGCAAATGTCAACAACAGGACACCAGACGCCTCAAAAATCAGGGCCCACATTAGCAGAAAAATAGAAGAGGGTAATACTATCGGAGCACTGAGACTTATAACCAGTGAGGATACCATCGCTCCTAAGGATATCATTACAGCACAAGCCCTGAAGGACAAACATCCGCCCAGGGCTCCCAGTACCAACATTGACCCTCTTGACATTGCAGCAGGTCAAGAACATTTAACCTTACGGGACGCCGATGTGTATAAAGCTGCTATGTCTTTCCCACAGGGCTCAGCAGGAGGTTTCACTGGTTTAAGGCCACAACACTTGAAACAAATGCTCAATCCAGGTCTTGGTGAGGTCTCTGAGAGATTGTTGTCTGAACTCACCAAATTTTCCAATGGGTGCCTGGCTGGTAGTATCCCACAGACCATTAGACCCCTTTTCTTTGGTGCCTCACTGTGTGCCCTCCGGAAAAAGGATGGAGGAATCAGGCCCATTGCAGTGGGCAACACCCTTCGGCGCCTAGTTGCTAAGGCTGCAGTACGAAGGGTGAGTCAAGATGCTGCCTCAATGTTGAAACCAACTCAGCTCGGTTTTGGTGTTCAACAAGGCTGTGAAGCAGCTGCCCATGCAGCACGAGTATACATCAACAACATGTCCAATGAAAAAGCCTTAATCAAATTGGACTTTGCCAATGCTTTCAACTCAGTCAGAAGGGATGCTGCTCTCCAAGCAGTTTCTAGGCACTTTCCTTCCCTCTATCCCTTCATAGAATCGTGTTATAGTGTGGCTTCTAAACTTTTGTTTGGGGACCATGAAATTGACTCGTGTGAGGGTGTGCAACAGGGGGACCCTCTTGCTCCCTTTCTATTCTGTCTAGCCATCAAGGATGTCACAGAAGCATTGTCCAGTGAGCTCAATATCTGGTTCTTGGATGACGGCACCCTAGCTGGCACTACACAATCTCTCCTGGGAGACATCAGGAAAATTAAAGATATGGTAGGTAGCCTGGGCCTATCTTTAAACCCCACCAAATGTGAGATAGTTTCACCAATCCACAGATGATCCAGGACATTAGGGCTGTTTACCAGGGGCACGAGCCATCGATCCAGCCAACAGCACTCTCCTTGGTGCTCCCTTGGGCCCAATGCCATCGATCTGGTCCTGGAAAAAATCTCCGACCTCAGGACGATGGAAGGTAGGATGAAAGACATCGATACACATGATGCCTTCTACCTACTCACCAGGTGCCTGTCAATCCCAAAACTTACATACTTCCTGAGATGTTCCCCAGCCTTCAACAGCCCGAAACTCGAGGAATACGACTCTCTCCTCAAGACCATGCTAGAGAGTGTATTGAATCTTTCCCTCGAAGATGGACAGTGGTTGCAAGCCTCACTTCCAGTCAGACTTGGGGGCTGGGAGACGTAAATCCTCCCAGATTGCCCTACCAGCCTTCTTATCCTCTTCCATAGCATCAAATGAGCTAATAAAACAAATTCTTCCATACAACCTCAGTGATTCAGCAGGAATACAGGACCCTAGCTACACCAGTGCCATCACTGAATGGGAGACTCTTGCTGCTCCAACACCAAAACCTAGTGAAGAACTGGCCTACAAACAGTCAAGCTGGGACAGCCCCATTGTTGAAAAGATACTTGCCAATATGCTCAGGGCCGTAACATCAGACAGGGAGACTGCCCGTCTCCTAGCCGTGAGTGCACATCACTCTGGGGACTTCCTCCAAACAGTTCCCATTTCGGCCATGGGAACACGCCTGGACCCTAAGACCCTTCGTATTGCAGTGGCTCTGCGCCTTGCTGCCCCCATTCACACGGAATATACGTGTATTTGCGGCGATGCGCAAGCCAACCAATATGGTCTACATGGTCTTAACTGTTCTAAAACCAAGGGTTGGCATGCAAGACACAATGAAGTCAACGACATCATAAAGAGAACCCTTGCTACAGTTGGATGCCCAGCCGAGAGAGAGCCTCGATCACTAGCAGCCAACAACGCCCACAACCCAGCAAACCGCCCCGACGGGATCACCATCTATCCTTGGAAGAATGGCAAGCTCTTAGCATGGGATTATACCTGCGTGTCGACACTGGCTGACACCTACATCCATCACAGTGTTGGGCGACAGGGAGGAGCTGCTGACCACAGAGAGGAGTACAAGATCGGCAAGTACAGGGACATAAGCCAACAGTATAAATTTGTCCCAGTGGGATCAGAGACCTGGGAGCGTGGGGAAAAATGCAACACGTTTCCTTAAAGAGCTGGGTTCCAGACTCATCGACACCACCAGGGACCCAAGGGCAGCCACGTTCATGTTCCAGCGTCTCAGCGTGGCCATCCAGAGGGGAAACGCATGCTGCATACTCGGCTCGCGTCCGGCTTCGGAGGGCTGGAGGAGATTCATAATCTTTGACATATTGTACCATTGTTTTCATGTTCATGTTTGTGTGTTTTATAAATGTATTCTGTCTATTAATAAAGCATTTATATGTAAAAATATATATATATATATATATATATATATATATATATATATATATATATATATATATATATATATATATATATATATATATATATATATATAGTCATATTTTTTTCATTTAAAAATAGAATTTGTAATTCGTGGTCTTGTATAACAAGGGACATGTTCTTTTACACTAAAACCTTCTATGTTCTTGATTATTTTATTAATTTGTTTAAGGTTAAAGAAGACTTGTGTTGACACATGTGAAGGTGAGCACCACCTGTTGTGTTAAATGTTAGTAACCTGCTGTAGTGATGAACTCAGATTAATAGGTGTTGTGGTGACAGAGGTCACAATAGGTGTGGCAGAGGTCACAATAGGTGTGGCAGAGGTCACAATAGGTGTGGCAGAGGTCACAATAGGTGTGGCAGAGGTCCAATAGGTGTGGCAGAGGTCACAATAGGTGTGGCAGAGGTCACAATAGGTGTGGCAGAGGTCACAATAGGTGTGCAGAGGTCACGACCTGTCGGAGAGGCATCACCTGTGTCATTACAATAAATATAATATTCAGGTCGACCGAAATACACGTAATAATAATGTGAAAATTTTCATATAAATTATTTTGAAAAGTCGATCATAACTGAATATCTCGAAATGTTTTAAATAATAGAATACAATTCGTTATAAAATAAGATTCATTTTCATATTGAAAGTGTGTGTATATATATATATATATATATATATATATATATATATATATATATATATATATATATATATATAAATTTGTGTGTGCGAGTGTGAGGGTTTGTATTTAATCGGTTGGCTATGACGGTATTATTGTAAGAATGGTTGATAGTTTGGACACGTAAGTTATTTTTAAGCATCAGCGTTGTCTGGGGATGAAAAGCTTCTCAAGGAAACTGATTATCGAGGCCAACAGAGCGGAATATCTGAGTGTGATTAACATATTGCAGTGCCACCAAGTTTAACCAGGTGATTGGCAGCATATACACCAGGTGAATGGTTTTTACCCCAGGTACAACCAGGTGATTGGCAGCATATACACCAGGTGAATGGTTATACCCCAGGTACAACCAGGTGATTGGCAGCATATACACCAGGTGAATGGTTATACCCCAGGTACAACCAGGTGATTGGCAGCATATACACCAGGTGAATGGTTATACCCCAGGTACAACCAGGTGATTGGCAGCATATACACCAGGTGAATGGTTATACCCAGGTACAACCAGGTGATTGGCAGCATATACACCGGGTGTAACTGGGTGATTGATAATTTAGACCCAGGGTAAATGACAGTTTATACATGAGGTTTGATTAGGTGATTGCCAACTTGTACACCAGGTGTGACCAAGTGATTGGTATGTATATACCAGATGTGACCAAGTGATTGGTATGTATATACCAGGTGTGACCAAGTGATTGGTATGTATATACCAGGTGTGACCAAGTGATTGGTATGTATATACCAGGGGGTGACCCAAAAAGGGTTGGGAAAAATACCGGGTGTGAATGGAGTCTCTGGCCCGAGACCGATATTTCTGGTGAAAAGTATATATTTTTTTAGTGATCTTGGCACCCTAAAAAACAAGGGGTTTTGACACTCTGATGTGTATAAAAACACACACGTTACATATCATTATTCGAAAACGCTACACCTCCCTCTCCCCCCTTTACCAGGGTTTTTTGTAGTGGATTGAATGGGCACGAAAATCAACATTCCCGTCATAATGAGACGGGTGTAATGTTAAAGGAAGTGATATCTCGGGTTTATAAGGGCTTTAGCTGTTCTATTATTTTTTAGGTCCCTGATAATGTGAGAAATCACGAAACTTTAGTTTGTTTTTTTCACAGTGGTTGGCATAATTTGATGTCACATGTTTACTGTGTTTGCATTTTCACGTGTGTGTGTGTGTGTGTGTGTGTGTGTGTGGTTTTTCAAACACACACACACACCAAACTAGGGCTAATCGACATGTGCCTTGGACAAAAAGGTAACTAAAAGTGGGAGTAACAGTCCCATGTGACATCACAATATAAACCACTGTGAGAAAAACTGAAACTTTTTTAAAAATTACCCTTCAAGGGGGGGGGGTTGTTTTTTATGCTGTTGTGAAAGGGGTCTTGAGCCTGGAAGTTTTGCTGCCTTCCACTTGGATGAAACATGGTACCC